>QLOK01001268.1:10969-25042 GCA_003313805.1 Tricholoma flavovirens
GGGGGGGGGAGAGATGTCGATATTTGGCACACGTGACTTCCATCTCCAGGCAAAACAAACTCGGTTTACGCCGCCGCCTGCTGCCTGAACCTGAAACTGTCGACGTCGCTGTCAAATCCTCGAATGCATTGTCTCGTACCACGCTCACCGAATGGGTAAAGCTCTCTGTCACTTCACAAGATGGACTATGGACATCACAAATCGTATGCACTCTGATAGCCCCACACCTTTGTACCTCGATTATACTTGGCCTCCTGTTTTTAACACATAACTGTATTGTAACTGATCATGCCACACGTACATGCATAGATAAACGAAATAATTACAACTTGTTAAACCCTAAACCCATCCCTCTGCCAAAATGACAGAAACCTAAATTGAAAGAGCAACTGAAGCAAGTTCGAGCCAACCGGAAACTAGTACTAGCAGAACTGAGATATGTACTGGACGCATGGAGACGACTGATGTCATTTGACTATGTAAAACCTGTTGACATCGTTGGTGCAGTGAATACCCATCTCAAGAGACTGACTCACGTTGTGGAACTGATGCACCATGAAGACCAGCTGAAAGCAGAATTCCGGGAAATCTTCGAACCAATCCCGCATGTGGATCTGCTGCCAACAGGTGTTGAGGCACATATCAAACTGAAGAATGCCGACCAGACAATCAAAACGCGGACGTACCAATGTCCACGCAAATTTCGAGACGCGTTGGGTACCCTCATCCAAAAACACCTAGATGCTGGCTGAATAAGGCCATCCGCATCACTGTGTGCATCACCTGCATTCATCATCCCTAAGGCTGACCCAACCGTACTGCCACGCTGGGTAAATGACTACTGGCAGTTGAATGCCAACACCGTGATCGACTCACACCCGCTACCCAGAGTTGACGATATCCTGAATGACTGCACCAAAGGAAAGATCTGGGCGACGATTGACATGACCGACAGTTTTTTCCAAACAAGGATGCACCCTGACGATGTACCGCTAACAGCAGTCTCTACACCGTTTGGACTGTATGAATGGTTAGTTATGCCCATGGGGCTCCACAATGCACCTGCCATCCACCAACGTAGAGTAGCAGTTGCCCTCCATGAATATATTGGCAAGATCTGCCACGTGTGCCTTGATGACATTGTCATATGGTCAAATACCATAGAAGAGCACCACCGAAATGTGAGGATCATCCTCAACGCCCTCCGTGCTGCACGCCTGTATTGCAACCCTAAAAAGACATGCTTGTACTGCTCATCCATTGATTTTCTTGGCCACAAGATCTCGTCGAAAGGCATTGAAGGTGATTCCAGAAAAGTCGACCGTATCCTATCATGGCCCTGGACATGTTCAGCAACAGACATCTGCCGTTTCCTTGGCCTCGTCCGCTACTTGGCAGCCTTCCTGCCGAACCTGGCAACACACACTGCAATACTGACACCGCTGACAACTGCTGAAGCTACATGTTCCTTCCCCGTGTGGACGCCGGAACACCAACTCGCGTTCGAAGCTGTGAAGGCCGTCGTTGTCAGCCGTGACTGCCTAACAACGATAGACCACACAGACCCCACAGGCAAAATCTTCGTCACCACCGATGCTAGTGATTTCCACTCTGGAGCTGTCCTCTCTTTTGGCAAGACGTGGGAGACAGCCCGTCCGGTCGCCTTCGACTCTATGACGTTCAAGGGAGCCCAGCTTAACTACCCTGTGCATGAAAAAGAAATGTTAGCCATCATCTGTGCGCTACGGAAATGGCGTACAGACCTGGTCGGCAGCTCGTTCACCATTTTCACCGACCACAAAACCCTCGAAAACTTCGACACACAGCCTGACTTATCACGCCGCCAAGCATGGTGGATGGAATTCATGTCACAATATGATGCAAAGATCGTGTATATCAGAGGGGAAGACAACACGGTTGCAGATGCCTTGTCCCGTTTACCAACATCACTCTCCCCCTCCAGTGAAGCCGCTATGCGTACTGCTAGAGCCCCATATGACTACTGTCCTGATCCTAATGATGACAATGACAGCACAATAACCATCAACGCTGTCCTGCCGGCAACATACACTTGCCCACTGCTGACAGCACATGCACTGGCCGAGACAGATGTTGCATCAACACAAGCTGTAACTGCTGTGCTGTCCATATCACAAGACCCTGAATTGCACACTGCCCTCATTGACGGTTACGAAATGGATGCCTGGTGCAAAAAGTTACGCAGTGCAGCGCCAGGCATGCCCGCAATCCAAGAGAGGGACCAACTGATGTTCATTGGAGATCAACTGGTGATACCTGCCATTGGGAGCATTCGAGAATCGCTTTTCCGCCTGGCACATGACTCATTAGGCCACTTCAGCTTCAAAAGATCATATGGCACCTTGCGGAACTCCTACTACTGGCCCAACATGCGCCGAGACCTGGAGACAGCCTATGTACCAAGCTGCTCCGAGTGTCAATGCAACAAGTCAAAAACCATGAGGCCAACAGGCCCGCTACACCCATTACCGATACCGGATCAACGGGGTGACTCAGTAGCGATGGACTTCATCAGCCCACTGCCCGAAGACAATGGATTCAATTGCATTTTGACGATGACTGACAGACTGAATGCTGACATCCAAATCATCGCGACACGGACAGACATCACAGCACCTGACCTCGCCGCTGTCTTTTTCGACCGCTGGTACTGTGAAAACAGATTGCCACTAGAAATCATATCTGACCTTGATAAGCTTTTCATGTCAAAATTCTGGACTGCACTACACAAACTTACAGGCATCAAGTTGAAGATGTCTTCCACATATCACCCGCAAACTGACGGTGCGAGTGAGAGGACGAATAAAACTGTGAACCAAGCACTCTGCTACCATGTAGCACGAAACCAAAAAGGCTGGGCACGAGCGCTGCCGTGAGTATGTTTCGACCTGATGAACACCATCAACAAGTAGACCAGTTTCTCGCCATTCCAGCTATGACTGGGCCGAAGCCCTCGCCTAATTCCCCCATTAATCACACCCATCGTGACAACAATGCCGGAAGAACAGAGGGCACAAGAGCTGATTGACAGATTGCAACAAGACATTTTCGAAGCTCAAGACAACCTGTTAAAGGCAAGAGTAACACAGGCCGCTTATGCCAACCTCACGCGAAAGGAAGACCTGGAGCTCAACATTGGCGATCATGTCATGTTGTCTACCAAAAACAGACGGCAACAATATGCAGCTAAAGGTGAGAAACGAGTGGCTAAATTCATGCCCAGGTACGATGGCCCCTACTTCATCACGGACATCAACCACAAGGCTTCCACCGTCACCCTTGATCTTCCCCCTTCATCAAACCTATACCCCACATTCCATACCACGGAAATCATCCCGTACAACAAGAACGACTGGTCACTCTTTCCCTCTCGTGAACTGGCTCGCCCTGGCTCCATCATCACAGAAGATGGCGTGCAAGAATACTACATTGAGAAAATCATTGATGTGCACAAACGTGGACGTGGCATGCAATACCTCGTCCGGTGGCTCGGTTATGGGCCTGAAGAGGACGAATGGCTTCCCGGGTCAGAGCTCGCCGACAACGCAGCATTGGACGACTGGTTGGCAGGAAAATGGTGAGGGCTTTATGTCCAGTTCATTTCACCATGTCCCTGCCGCTGGTAGCTTTTCCCTCCGGGGTTTTTAACGCACCCAACGAGCAGTTTTTACACATCTTTTCCTCTCTCTGTTGCCTTGGCTGATGTTGTGGAATTTTTCAAAGGGGGGGAGGGTGTAATCCTGACGCTTACTCATCAATTTACTCATATTTGGACACCTGTCATATTCCCCCATATATACCTACTAACTCATCATCTTCTTCCTTCTTCCCTTTTTCCCTCTTATGTTCGCCCTGCTCACTACTGCCGTGTCTCTGTACCTCCTCACTTCATTATATACTCTGGTCCTATTCTGTCCTGTCTGAGCTAGTGAAGCTTAACTCTATTCGAGGTAAGCTTACAGTCTACAACACATGGAGCATTGCTTTATCAAGTTTTCCTCGCACTGTATGTACATCTGCTGACATTTCCACATGTAATGTCCTCAATTTCCTTGACTTATACAACAGCCAACTTATGTGCTTTGTTGAATGCACTGGGAATGGTGTTAATGGTAAATGATTAGTTGAACCACTAGTGGAGGTGCCCCATTGGTTTTGTATTATTGAATCCATGAAACTTGTTAATATTGCACGCATATAGCGTGGAGGTGTGGCATTCATAACCACACTCTTCATCCTTGTGTGGAGGTCCGAAAGCCTGCAGTGATACTAAGTATTTGTACATATTTACACCTTCTACTACTCTTCAACACAGTCCATTTGATGGAACAATGCCTAGAAGCCGTGGAGCTCATGCAACTCATTGCATTAAATGTTTGTGAACTACAAAATCTTCTACATCTTGCACTGGTGTGCACAAGGACTGCTGGACCAGCTTTGGAAAAGAAACCATGACTTGAAGAAGCTACTGCGTTGCCTACTGATCTCAGGCAATAAGCTAATCATACGCTTGATATCATCTTGGTGAAAGCCATACTTACCTTTCAACATGTTATAGGTTCTAAACTTCACTCCGACCGATTACGATTGGAACAAGTTTACTGCTCATGCATGACTCATGACTGAGCTTGATTTCAACTTTTACACTTCATTCAACTACAATATAGGAAGATTTAAGGACCGCATTGTGATCCACAACGATGTGTACAATGCAATCATTGATGCGTCTCTAACATGGCTGTCCAATGACCACTTATTTCATCACCCGCAAAAACTTTCTTTTCATGGAACATCTCCAATGGTGCTGACAGAAATCAATTCTGGCATGCTATATCTCGTTAATAGCAAAAATTTCAGTACACCAGCAGAACTTACCCTTCGTAACATCAATATCCATCCTAAGCAACTCATATGATTTTCTCACTTTGATTCGATCACAACGCTGGAGATCTCTGCTATGCAAGCAATCGAACTACCACCAGAAAACTCCCTCCATTTCCATAATCTCTGATGTGTCACACTATCTTTAGTCTTATTATATCTTTAGTCTTATTCGAAGGCAATTGCCAATGCAAATTCTTTAAAGCTCTCAGCCAAGCTAAACTGGAATACATTGATATCGGTGGCATGGAATACACACCTAGAATGCGAAAGCTACAAAAAATCCTCAATGCACTACGTGATCATTGTGATCATGATACACTCCGGATTTTGATCATGCATATCAGTCCGGATGATGAAGGAGATTTTGATTGGGTGGATGAGATTCAATCTGTTGAGGTTGGCAATCTGGAGCCACTAGCTTGTTTTTCTCATCTTGAAGCATTGCGCATTAGTGAAGCAACAGAAGTTCACAAAGATGATGTCAAACCTATTGCATCATTCTTAGCTGGATCATTTCCTGATCTAGAGGAATGCGGCGTAGTACCTCTCCAAACACATACACCCCACAGTGACACCGATTATGAGGATTTGAATTCAATACCAGGACAAGATTGGCAAGATTGGCAAGCTGTTTGGAAGGAGCTGGAAAGAATCAAGGGAAGAACAATATTTACTGGGGACATTTGTTCACAGCTCTTGTAGCATTTCCTATATATATCACTCCTTATATGGCAACACTACACAGATGCCATATTAGCCTGGCATTGTGTAAGCAAACAAACAGGTGGAAACCCATGAGCTCCACACAACTACCTCTGCAACTGCTACGAGAAACTTACAGTAACATACCATGGGTGGGTTTAATTCATTGTACCAGCCATGAGTCTTGATAACAATGATGAGAAATATAGCCTCAAGACCATTCATTTTCGTCGACAATAATGGCAGCATTTATTCATCCCCGAACATGACTTATCTCCCTGCAATACCAGCTTATGCTGATGTCTATAATGATGAAATCCACCATCCTAGAGAAATTAAGAAGCTCAGATGGGCCTCTGCTTGCTCACCACACTTGGCATATGTTCCACGATCAACGACTTTCGATAACCCTATTTTCGAGCACTTGATATGCTTATACCGCAACATAACGATCATCAGAGAAGGAAACTGGTACCTCCTCTCGTTGGAGGTACAAGCACGATGGTTGAGACTTGAGCAGGCGCTCCGATGGGTGGCAAGTGTCATACTTTCAGATAACAGAGTCAATCTGCCTTTAGGTTTTAATGCAGGTCCTTTCCCTTCTGCATATGGGTACCTGCAAAAACACAAGGAGGAATCGCATGCACGATACTGTGCTATGAAGTCACGCGATGCCTTCCTCGGTCTTATGGCACTCTGCTCATTCGCGATATCAACAACCAAACCTTCACCCTATCATAAACCTCAGCGATGGGTTACCATCCTTCAGTGCAACGACCGCAACATACAGGCTTCTTGGATTGAAGATTTTGCACATTCTGCTGTTGTTGATTTTTCCGAAAGCATTGGGTGAGTCAGCATGGTTGCCAATGTTGCTGACATGGAACGGACGGAATTCATCGACTGCATGATACTCGCAAATGTACCAATATGGTTATACTGGGGTAACAAAGACAAAGCGTCTAACAAGTATCATGCACGACTTCGTAAATACCTGCCTCTTGCAAGTGAACTCGGTTCTCTACAGCGACCACTGGCATCCCCAAATGCAACTACAGCTGACATAAAACTCCCAACTGGGTCAAGACAGAGGCCAAATGAAGACTGGAAAGCATATTTCGCTCAAAGGGCATCTCAATGAGAGAAATTCATTGAACAACGCGAGTCTAACGAGCAGCATTCCCGACGTGAAGCTCAAGAGAGAGAAAATCTATCCTTTCCAACTCCTACCTGAAAAGGTGCTCATGTGTTTCATTGGGAAGAACAAGGTGATGGGGTTCGGATCAGAGAGCGGATACCCTTCCAGGATATCTATGAGTTTTTGGGAGAGTATGCAAACACACAAAAGCACTACGATGGCATCACAGATGAGTGGGATGTGTGCA
Source organism: Tricholoma flavovirens (assembly GCA_003313805.1). Taxonomy (NCBI): domain Eukaryota; kingdom Fungi; phylum Basidiomycota; class Agaricomycetes; order Agaricales; family Tricholomataceae; genus Tricholoma; species Tricholoma flavovirens. The sequence goes on from QLOK01001268.1 coordinate 17,980, forward strand.
CTGAGTTTGATCCTGAGGCAGTTGGACCTGATGTACTTGATGAGCATGATGAAATTGCCAATCAGCTATACCAGCCCATTGATGACGCCATGCCTGATGGAACCATCTGGCAAGAGGTTAGCCCCAGCTACCAAGCAGAGGCTAACTGCATCCAGTATGAAGAGCCACCTCAAACCCTTGATGAAATTGCATGTTGCAGATATGGCATTCAAATATGTGATGGCCCTTATACAAGGCTTCCACTCCCTGAACAAATGGATTGGGACAAAGCAATGCGCATTATGGGTGAAGAGAACAGGCAGGTTCAAGACAGACATTTGGAGGAGGCAATTCCAGATATGTTACAGTGGCTTATCAACATAGACCAAGCAGGTGCTTCCCTCCCACCTGCTTCACTTTGGGACCTTCATCCCGACAATCACCTATATATATTTCGTCGTAAAGATGTGATCAGCACTGTCAATGTCAAGTACACAAACCAGGACAAAGTATATCTTATCTGATCAAATTTCCTACATTCAGGGAGAAATTCAGAGTGGAGTCTGGTATTGTCAAACCCAGCTGCTGCACTCGAATGTCTATGTCGAAAATGGGGTCCACATTATAGTGACATTGCCCTACAACTGCTTCTACAAGGATGTCCATTTAGCACAAGAATAATAGGACCAAAGCCAATGGCATCTTATCCAAGACCGTATGTCACTACGCTCGGCTTTCGACCCCCAGGTTATGTGCCCCATGACTGTGACTATGTGTCCTATGAAGCTTTGCATGACAAGTTCCTTCAGATTCCCCAAGCATGGGCTGCATTGTTAAAAGGTGGTATCATTTGGCGTCTATTATGGGATGCTGTTGGGGTAGAAGCAGCCCTTGGTGGTCCATCTCCAGAGGTGTTCCAGACTGGCCATTGGTTCCTCTCTGAGGACACATATCTTTGGGATGATGAGTTGTCAGAAGATGAGCTTAACTTGATATGCGGCGTCTACAAAGTATTTACAGGTAAGCAATATCAATGTTCTTGACCAGATGTATTGATGGCCTGTGCTTAAATATATATGTATGCTAGGGAGTGGCGTACAAGATTCTCACGAATCTTGGTGGCCAAAACCAAATGCTTGGGAGAAATGCTCACTAAACATTGGACAGTGGACAGATAAATGTGAAACTTGGTTTCAGATGCGCCTTGAGAAGATTCGATCTGGCCATGCAAAGCTAAAAAGTGCTCAAGAGTGGACTCGTTCGCTGAACATGCATCATGATATGAAGAAGGTCACAAATATCAACAGAAAGCTGGCAGGGGATGCATTACGTTTGGATTGATATTATTATTTTTTAACTTCGCAATCATTATAATGTCCAATGTAAGCCACAATGGTTTACTACTTCACATATGTTCTGAATATATCATGCAATGGCTGGCCCTGGTTTCCCTAATACTATTCTTAACATTAGTGATTATTGTTGAAAGCAAGTATTTAAGTCTTTTATAACTTTAAGCTTGCTCACATGTCACACGATAGGAGCAACTGTCGATATATAAACAAACCACATATTACAAAGGTACATGATCGCAAAGTGGTATAATAGGTGTCAGACCCTGTCAACCAGTTGAATGGCAACTTCTACAAGAGTTGAATCCTGTGAGCAATCAACGAGAACTCTCAATCAACATGTTCAGCCAACATTTAAAAAAATGGGTCATCGGTGAACATATGTTAAGAGTACAGCTTATATTGAGAGCTACCTGGAAGGAGAGATTAGTATGTTTTGTAAATCAACAAGTTTGAATATACTTACGCATCAGCTGAACAAAGAACAGCAGCCCACAAGATGTTATGAGAAATACGGAATCCACCAGCAGCAGTGGAATAACTTCCAGCTGTGAAGCAAGCCAGAACGACAGCATCTTCTGGAACAGGACCATGAAACCGAGGAAGGTTGTTGTTACTGCTCATCGTGTTGAGACTCTCTGGCGAGTCAAGCTTACAAATTCTGGCGTCAAATATAGGAACTGCTTATGGTAAGCAACCAGAAACAATCTTAGACTAGAAATGAACATACCATCATCTAACAGATGATGTGAAGCGATTGATTTGCTCATGATCTTGGTTGGAGCACCCACAGACTTGCTTGGCGATGCCAAATTTGGCTTGCGTGACTTTGAAGGAGGGTTTTGTGAAGTGCCAGAACCAGATCCTAAAAGACATACTAAGTGCAAGGATACATGCTGGAAAGTAAGCGCTCACCAAGAGGAACCTCAGACCTTGTAGTCAATGTTAGAACATTACCCAGGATATCACTGGTGTATGTTTCAACACCAAAGAGAACACAGATGACTGCAAAGTTACGCTCTGCTTCCAATGACAGGGGTATCAACAAGAATGACTTCATTATTTTTCCACTTTTTGGCATGGTAAACGGTTCGGTCGTCTTGTCTTCAGCAACAAATCCCACCATGAGACATTTTGCAGGTGCAGATGATCCACAAAAGCAGATGTAAGGATTTTTGTAAGTCAGAGTTGGTTTTTTCGCGCACAAGAGGGCTGGGTCGATCCTGGCCAAGTTAGCAAAGCCAGATGCTTTGTCACCAACATAAGTCACAATTGATCTGAGATGTCTAATTTACAGAATTAAAAATGATTTGATAGAATAACGCGCCATAAACACTCACTTGATATTGGCACCAGGATAATAATCTTCTTGGAATATGGTAGAGAATAAATAAAACTGGGCTGGGGTGCTGGCATCTGACCAAGATACAATTCTTCTGCTGCTGTTATCAGAACAACGTATTATGCTCAGCTATTACAGTTTGGCAGCAAATACTAATTTTCTTACCCGGGCAGTTTGGGAAGACCCTTGTAGGTTGTTTTCAAGCAGTTATCAGCAAGTCCCCTGTCATATATGCCACATTTTCTGAGCACTGGCAAACTGTACCAATTGATGAACAAATAATATTGAATAAAAGATAGATTCAACATATGTAATAACCGGATCCAAGTCTTCTAGATAAACAGTCTTGGAAGACAACTTACTGAAACAACATTTGTCAGAAACGATAATACAACACCGCGGAATTTTGGACTTACTTGGACGACTTGGCTGCCTTTTCTACTTCAACAACTGCGACCTCATCCTGGTCCATGCCATCTGATGTATTGTCATCATCCTCAGCAACAATCGCTTCATCAGATGATGATTCTTCTTCTTCCTCCTCCTCCTCCTCTGCCTCCTCCTCCTCCTCCCCATCTTCTTCCTCCTCCTCCCCATTTTCCTCCTCTGCTTCCTCCTCCTCCTCCTCCTCCTCCTCCTCTTCCTGAACATCAACAACTTTGCTGGCGCTTAACAAATAGTCAAAATCATTTGTTGAAACATCAAGGTACATGCAACTTACCGTTTAGAGATCTTCTTGCTCACATCAGATGGTTTACCAGTCAAAGGTTTCTTCGGATGTTGTTTTGCAGACATATCAGACACTGAAGCACGGTCATCAATATCTAGAACTTCAGGTTTACTTTAATGCCGAAGAAAAAGAAAAGTAAGTAATGAAAAATCCACAAGTATAAATATGACATACATCTTCAATGCACTCTTCTTTGCCATAACTGGAGATGTTGACTTCTTGACCACAGACTTGGTAGAAGATGCCTTTGGCATAATGGAAGATGATGTTTTGGCCACCTTTGATGGGGACTTGACAGCAGTTGATTTTGGTAATGACTTGGCCAAAGCGATTTTTGCAGGCATGCTGGACTTGATAGCTGCTTTCTTCCTATTACAGGCCAAAGTGATCAGCAGAGATAATATAACAAACTTAGAAACTTACACAGCGCTATCAAAAACTTGTTGTCTATACGTTTCATTAGCAAAAATCCAAAAGCAACACAAGGAAGACCAAATCACCTTGTTTTTTTTACAGGACTTGGTGTAGAAGGAGCAGCGCTATCAAATGCATTACAGTCAGATGATAAGATTAACCTTGGAACCAAGTCATACACCCGGTTTTTGCCGGATGACGGAGTGCTTGGATTCATTTTAGGCTTCTTAGGTGAGTCTCTTGTAGGACTGGAAGAAAGGATCATATATTACTTATAAGAGTACACATTAAAAAGTGACAATACCTTGGAACAAAAGCATCATCCAATTCAGAACCATCATCTTTAACTATTCGTTTCTTGCCACTATGCATACAACAAGTCAAAAAGAAAATGTCAGCAAGAAAACATATGTTATACAATCATTAGTCGTACCGTGTCAACTTCTTGGGTGTTGGAGTCACTGGAGGAGTTGTAGCCTTATGATGTAAAGTCCTTTTCGGTGGTGTATTGATTCTATAGTGGAACGTGAAAATCGATCAGTTCGGTATCAAAAGATATGCATGAACAAAACTAACACTTCTTCCTCCACACTCTGATCAGAATCATCTCCAATTGACTCTCTACTGGATAGGAAAGAGTAGTCAGTACAGAATATTTGACAAACATAAATAACAAAACTGACTCCTCATAATCATCATCATCAGAGCCTTCAACAGAATCATCGTCATCAACAATGAATGGATCAGAACAGATATGTTCTTTTGTTGAAGTCTTGCTTTTACGAGGAGGCATCAAGAAGAGTAGTGGGAAGTAAGGCAAGAAACTATCAATTCATATTCTCAACGAAGCTTTTAAGCACAAATTTTCAGGCACACGATACAAAAAAGAAAACACTGTGGAATACAAACTGAATAGATGACTGAAAAGTTTGACAAGGCAAATAAAATATTCTCATAGAACAGGCGGCCATGAAGATCTTTCTCGCTACAAAAGCGGAAAATGGAGCCAAGCAAATGAGGAGGCAATGCGCATCAAACTCTATAACATGTAACTATTCCATAAAGAGAATATAAAGAAGCGATAGTTGTCGAACCTGCCCATACGGGAAAACTATTAACCCAAGCGATGAGAATTCCAAGAACAATCCAATACAAAATGTATGCTGAAATATCCACCCTGAGGCACATTGTCACAAACTCATGTTAATTACTAGATCAAAATAGTCTCATGTAACATTATCATGTCGAGTTTCCTTGCAGGAGACTTGTAACCAGCATACAGTAAATATGATGTTCTGATGACCTGAATAGTGCCCATATACTAGAAGCTAGAAGCAGCAGAAAATGGGATTGGCAAGCGTATTTGGCTAGGCACTGGAATATGTTTATGCCACAGACTAGCAAGAACGAATGATATATGGTTACAGGACATACGACAGATGAGAACAGGACTCAATATTTTTCTCTGATATCGACAAGTCCAGATACATGGATCAGTACTACAACCATTCTTCTGCGTGTATGTTTTGCTTCCACAACTACAATGCCCAATATTAATACCATGCACAGGAGCACGACTCGAGTTGCTGTTATCGGAACATAGCCCAAGACATGCTCAGCTTCGTCTATATCAAGAAGTAAGCACAAATTTTCATAATGGTTGTGATTATAATATTAATAATTGGTAGGCTGATGGCACCTCCGCAACTGCAACACCGCTATTTGTTGAGAGGCACAATGGCTGGAAGCTGACCCAACAGATAGATGATATTGGGAATCAAGAGGAGCTTGTTCTTCGCCTTCAGGGAATTATCTGTCAGAAGGATTTGCCTCCTATCAGAAAGCCACATAAAATGTGAGTACTCTGACATCATCGTTGGCAGTATTGTCGTAGTTCTCACTGTGATTTTTCTACTCCAGTGAGATCAGACAACGAAGATACCTACAACAATCAGTCACCCTCACATCACTAGGGTCTTCCAGCATGATGGACTCTATATCAGCTATTCATGCAATCCACCACACCTTTTCTCGAGTGGTTCCCGATACCAGCATGGAAGAATGGATGCTAACCACGTTTGAAGACTATCAAGCTATTGATATAGGCAACCAGTATTTTACAAGTCGAAAGGATGTCTCATCATCTGAGGTGGTAAGATTCAAGGCGTGCGTGGATCCAGATGGCATACTCGAGGCAGTGTCAGAAGGTACAGATGTAGTTCACACATGGGAGAATGAAGTAGAATACTTGGAGCTAAGCACAGATATCAGGGGTCAGAAAAGGTAAGCTCACAATATATACTATTTCTCTAAGACTAAGTTATATTGCAACCAACGCAGATACAATGTTATTCAGCCCATCAAATTCCGAGTTGGTGATATTGTTAAAGTGCAGGTGTCTTTCGTTATTGTCCCTCTCAAAGGAAAAAAATTCAAAATGATCATTGTATTGTGCGTGCTTACCCTACTTGATAGTACACCGCTCAAAGTAAGTTATGGTATTACAAAAAACATATATCGATTGACTAATGCACCACAGGATGCAAAAAAGGCAAAATATTATGAACGTATACAAGAGATTCCACGCCCAATTTCACTAAAGCGCAAAGTTGGATACTATGAAGACAAGGAAGAAGAAACCAGGGTCAGAATGATAGAATGGCGATTGATAAACATGAGTAGCACAGTCGATGTTTTACCTTATATCATAGCGTTTTTGTCTCTTCTATGTTATGGATAATCAATAATAGATAATAGATTGCAATCATCAATACCAATTTGTAATGTCACATTTGAAGTTAAGTGTGGTTAATTGACACAATTTACAGGACTGACTAGGCCGTAAATTGATCGGTAAATTCAGCACATTTCAATCTCCGCTTATTGGCCGTGTGAAAGCTCGCTACAGAACTAATATTGCCACTGTGCACAAAGAGGGCCAACCATTCGATGACCCTCCCCTCCCTCACTGCGCTCAGGGGGTCCCCCAAACCAGGTCATCTCAGGTCAGCACACTAAAGCCTCGTTTGTGCATTGATGCCAGCCTGGCTAACCCTAACAGACTAACCAGACCCTAACTGAACTCTAACCGGACCCTAACCAAACCCTAACCAAACCCTAACCAAACCCTAACCAAACCCTAACCAAACCCTAACCAAACCCTAACTGGTACACCCCCCTGGCGGCATGGGAACTCAGGCCCGTATTGGGCATATAGTTAGAAAAATATTTTACAAAAATTCAGTT
>QLOK01001280.1:0-27934 GCA_003313805.1 Tricholoma flavovirens
TTATCTAGATTTGTCAGATCCTATATCAGACTTGCATATATTATTAATAATTTACATATTTTAAGAGCTTATCTAGCCTTGACCTTTGCGGCCCAAAACCCAGATGTGCATGCAACCAAGAAGGCTACCTTGAATGATACAGAGGCCACCACCAATGATCTCACTGCAAATATTGCCACTGATGATCTTACTGCATAACACCACAACCAATGATCAATGGCCAGTAGTTGCCTAGATGCCAAGGAAGGTTTGAGAAGGATGTTGGGATGTAGATAGTTATGTTAATGCTGGATACTGGGGAAGGTTCAAGGCTAGGGCTAGGATGTTGATGTGGCAGGGGTGACATGACTGGAAACAACATCGCAGGTGCCTCTACTGTTCCTTTGACTGGACATACACCCAAACCTCCTCATTCTGCCTTCCTGTTGATATCAATTCATAGATTTCCATTTCTGTTTCTCCACAATAAGCTAGCCTTCACCACTACAAAGTGTGCACATGGATCCTCCGCACGTCCACTTCTGCTTCACTGCTTCCAATATCTCTATCAATTATATATCAATACCTCTAATGTTAGCTACCGATTGCGTCAATTAGCATGCCTGTCTACTTCAAATTCAGATTTGGACTGTCCTATATGACTTTTGTATACTATAACAATATCTGATACTACATTCTCTGTCGATGTTGCAGAATCATACCTCTAATGTCTGTCCTATATGGACTACTAGTATTGACTATAGTTATGGTCTAACAATATCTAATACAACATCCTCTGTCAATGTCACAGAATCATGCCTCTAATGTCTGTCCTATATGGACTACTAGTATTGACTATTGGTTATGGTTGCCATGTGACATGACTTACTAACAGTATCTAATAGTGTCAGCTTGCCAACACTCCCCCTCAAGCTCAAGTTGATGCCCATTTTGGATCTGTGTTGAATGTTGAATGTTGATGCTTTGGACATTTATCAACCATTCCAAAGTTCCTTTTCTACCTGTACTATGATGCTGTCCGGGAAACCTGCCACTAATAGGCCTAGCAAACAATACTTCTGTGACTGCTCTCGGTTTTGCAAAGGTCGGCAAACCCAAGTCTCTCACTCCACACATCTTAGACATGCTCCTTGTCACAATGCCAACCTCAAGAAGGGATTGTCACACTTTAGAAATCCTGCTACTGCTCAAAGTGTTCAAACATCGCAGGAGGGAGGTTCTGGACTGTTTACTGGAGCATGCATGCCACGGGAAAGCTTAGTACTGAATGCAGCAAATTTTGCAACACCAGTGACAGTATGCCATATTCAATTTGATCTTGTTGGTGGTTTGCTGAACAAACTTCAAATTGCTGGCTCTAGTCAACTCCCGAGACTTCAGACATCTTTGATTGTGGAGTAGTTGGTGGAATACCAGTGGAAATGATGAGTGCAGAACAGTAAGTCGCCAGTATGGATTAACTAGGACATTATGAGTGACATCTTGGTGGACAAGAATACCATTATGCCCACCCAAGATGTGGATGAAGACCATATAACAAATCTCCATAATAATTGTGGCATGAGTGAAATGGGAATCAATGGACTTCATACCACTGACCAACCTGTCGGTGACTCGAATGCTGGATGTCTGGACTCAGAGCAGCAAGTACCCCCTCTGGCGTTTGATCTCATTGAGCTCTCCAATCTTGCATGTCAGAAGGATCTTAAGTTGTCAATGGAATTCATCAAAGCACTGGAGCGTGCATCCCTCAATGATGAGCATAACTGACTAGACCCAGACTGTCTTCATCGCTTGTGGAATCTGCCAACATCACGTGCTGATGTCACCAATCCTGATTTCCATCTTGGGCTGGACTTATTCCTCACCAGCATCAAGTCTTCTCAAGACACCTACACTTCATCTCAAGATGCTATTATTTGGTGTCACCCTGATGATGAGATACCATCATATGATCAGATGAAACATTGTATTGCTGAAATCACTGGTGTCATACCTATAGTGGATGACATGTGCAAAAATAGCTGTATAGCATACACAGGTCCTTTGGCAAAACTTGATGAGTGCCCAGAGTGTGGTGCCCCACATCTTGATCCTCTGACAAAGAAGGCTGAACTGCACCTTTATACAATCCCTCCTGGACCTCAACTGCAAGCACAGTGGCAAGATGATGAAGGTGCAAATCGGATGGGATATTGGAGGACAAAAACACAAGAGGTTGTCACCGAACTACAGCAGACTGGTGGAGTGCTCTCTAGGTTTTCAGACTTCTTACATTCCAGTGGATATCTTGAAGCAGTCAGAGTTGGTTGTATCAAGGACACTGACATGGTTCTGATGCTCTCCATGGATGGTGCCCAGCTTTATGAGCACAAAATATCAGATTGTTGGATTTATATTTGGATCATATTGGACCTTGCTCCTGACTTACGTTACAAGAAGAGATATGTCCTTCCTGGCAGATTTATTCCAGGAAAGCCAAAATTTGTCAATTCATTTCTTTTTCCAGGATTACATCAGCTTTCTGCTTTGCAGCGAGAGGGCCTTCAGGTTTGGGATGCATCACAGGACAAGGTCTTTGTGTCCAAACCATTTTTTGCCTTGGGCACTGCAGATGGTCCTGGCATGGCAACCCTGAATGGACTTGCTGGGCATCATGGTAAACATGGATGCCATTTATATTGCTCAATTATTGGATGACATAAGCCTGGCTTATCGCATTATTATCCAGCACTTTTTAAGCCCACCAACTACACAGTTGATGGGTGTGACCATGGCGACATATCATTTACAAACCTCCCATCTTGCTCCCAGGCAAATTACATTGCAAATCTTCATCACCTCACATCTTCTCCAAATGAAACACAATATAAGAAATGGCAGCTTGAAACTAAGATATCAAAGCCAACTATTATTCTTGGATTGCAACATGACAACATGCTCAGTATTCCAGGATGTTTTGGTTCTGACATCATGCACCTTGCTTCACTAAATTTGCCTGACCTTCTGATCAACTCATGGGATGGCACTTTCAATTGTGATAAAACTGATGACCACTCTACCTGGGACTGGGCTGTGCTCCAAGGCAGTACATGGGAAGAGCATGGGTGGCAAGTTGCTGCTGCTACACCATATTTGCCTGGCTCTTTTGGTCGACCAACACACAATCCAGCTGAAAAGATATCCAGTGGGTATAAGGCTTGGGAATACCTTCTGTATCTATTTGGACTGGGACCAGCACTACTATAAAATGTTCCCAGAGAAGTACTATCAGAATTTCTGCAAACTTGTCTTTGGGAGGCACATTATCACCAGTGTCAAACAGATCATCTTCACTTTGTGAGGCAAAGTATCCATGCATTGATACACCTTGCACCTGAGGTTATTTGGATTGGACCACCTGCCTATTCATCACAATGGACCATGGAACGCACTATTGGAAACTTGGGTGAAGAGATGTGCCAACCATCAAATATGTATGCCAATCTCTCTCAGAGGGGTCTTTTATGATCTCAGATCAATGCACTCAAAGCAATGATACCAGATCTTGAACCATCGCCATGTGTTGTGCCTCAAGGGGGAAAGGACATTGGTGGTGGATACATTCTTCTGCAAGCAAAGGACAATTGTTTCTGGACTATACCAGATATTGAGAAAAAGGCATTCTCAAATTATTTGAAAGACACTCGTGCACTGGAAGTTGCTGTTGAGGACTGGTCTCCAGGAATTGCCAAATGGGCAGCCTACATCTCCCCAATGGTCAGATAGCATGGTCTTCCTGGAAGGAAAAGCTGAAACCACTACAGAAAGTAAGAATGGCACAAAATATTAAGGTGTGTACTGCTTCAAATTCAAGTTTTTCTGATCATCGATCAACCTCACATGAATTTTTAGTTTGCTTGTGGAGGAGGAATTCATTTTGCTGAAGTACACTACTATTTTCGATCACTCATCAAGGATACCAAGAAAACACTAGCTATGGTTTCACTATACTTACATCCTCATAGAGAACTTTATGAGTTCTCATTTCATACATTGTTATCCTGCACATATGCAGGTGACATGCATCATAATTTTCAGGTAATCAATGCTAAGTCAATGAAGAGTGTGGTTGCAATGGTCCCTCACCATCCATTTCCTGGGGACACTCTTGAGCGATATTTTGTGGTTGAGAAACCTGGTCTTGATATAGCTTGCCTTGGGGGAGTTGTAGAAGTTGCTCTAGAGCAATAATAGAACTCAAAATTTCTAATTACTGTATTGGGTTGCTTATGTACATATATGATAAGTATTAGTAGTATACTGACATATACTAACTATACTTACACATTGTTCTTTTCATATAAGTGGCAAGACCTGTCCATCAATATTGATATTGCTTCCTGCTTTATCAATATCTCTCTTGCATCATGTTTGTATTTTGATATAGCTAGCCTCAGGGGAGTTGTAGATGTTGCTCTAGAGGAATAATATAACTTGAAATTTCAAACCACTGTATTGGATTGCTTATGTACCATGTGATATTTATTCATACTTACATGTTTTTCTTTTCATATAAGTGGCAAGACCCATCCATTGACATTGATATCGCTTCCTGCTTTATCAATATCTCTCTCCCTTCCTTTGCATGTTTGTATTTGAGTTGGCATATTTTATATAAGGCACCATGGATGCCATTTTTTCCCCTTCCACATTCCTTTGATGACTCCTGCTTCAGCATCTTGTATAAATTCCACTGTAGCCAATCTTCCACTATGCCTTCACCATTAACTCAACTTCATGCATATAGTGACTCACAGGACTCTCAGGCTACTGGTCCTTGTCATCATGGTGTTGATGATGTCATAGATCAATATCTTGCCACTGCTATTCCCAAACAAACATCTACAGACCAACTTCTAAGTGCATCCTGAACAATGCCCAAAGGCCATCTCTACACCACTCTACAGCCTGCACCTTTGATTGTATCTCATCTATATATGTCCCTGCTCCCTGGAGAAGCCTTCCCAGGTCCGAAGCTCAATGAAGCTATCCAGAAAGAGCTCGATTCTGACCATGTCATTACCACAACCATCCTTTTCATTGATATCCTCTTTCCTGATGAGCACCTTCCATTTGCACTTGATGATCCCTTCTTTGCAAAGATGGGACAGCCATTTATGACTGCCAAAGGTGATCAGAAGCCAATTTGGGATGCTGGAAGACAGGAACTTTAGAGCATGAGAGACTATACTGAGGAGGCAGTTGCTGCATGGTTGAATGATATTACTTCTGCTATGGAACTTGCAACAAAACAAACCAGCTGTCACATCTGGTCATACCGTAATCGTAACAGAGCACCAGTTGGTAGCACCATCATCAGGAAGCCAGACCTCATCCTCATCGACAAAGCTTATAATCAACTTCTCAATACAGAGAAAGCCTGCTCTGATTGGTGTTTCATCCATGCAATTTGTGAATCAACCACAACACCCATATCCAGATCCAACATTTGTATAACTGATACAACCAGTACTAAATCCTACATCATATTTGGGTGCCAAGCCAATTGACACTATGTTATTGCTCTTGCCTTCACAGGCAACCATACTCTCTCCCTTACTCTTATGGATCACGATGGCCAAGTTCACCTTCACAATTTCCCTTTGTGCCATGGTGGAAGGGTGCATGTCAAGCAGTTCTTCAAAGCCATTGCCCTCCTCATGTTTGGAGACAATTCTGACCTCATACTGGATCCAAATGTGAAGATTGACTCTACTACTGGGAGAGTGAAACAGATCACATTGGCTAACAAGATATTCTCGATGGTGAAGTTGATCTACAATTTGGATTCCCTTGTTGGTCATGCAACTAAAGTTTGGGTCATGAAAGAGAGTAATGAATCCTACATACTGAAGGATTCCTGGATCCAACTCTGTCATGCGCAGTCTGAAGCCAGCATCCTGGCGCTGATGCATGGTCATGACACCATCAAAGGATGTGTACCGTAGCAAGGATGTGCAGATTAATGGTTGAAGGGACTGCACAGAGAACTACTGAAAAGATTTACATGGATGGCCATTTTCACAGCATGTTCATCATCATTATGCAACCTCGCCTATTGGTGAACTGCTGACATCTTTCAAATCCAAGAAAGAATTTATCACTGTGATGATATCTCTTATTCAAAGTAAGTTGTCTAGTTTGTGCTGTGCAAGTAATGAAGCTTACAGTAATGCTATAGCTCATCAATACCTTGTCGAAAAACTTGGAATACTGCATTGTGATATAAGCATCAACAACATTTTGATCAATTGGACTAATGCTATTATATGTGGGCTTCTGATTGATTTTGACTTTGCAATGCTCTTGTCGGCTGCCAATGCACCAGCAGTTCAAACTTCCACTAGTACTTCGGGTGATATTGCTGCAGGCATGATGCATGAGGCTAGTGGGACTAACAGCAATGTTGGTGATGTCGAGAGGATTGTTGATGTGTCCAATGATGAAGATGACCAAGGGTTCAAGACATTCAACTCTAAGGTCAAGAACATTCGCACTGTATGTTCCTTCATTTCAAAGTCTATGAACCAGAGAGTTAATTATAAATCAGGGCACACCACCATTCATGGCAGTTGAACTCCTTGTTAGCAAAGATTCACAATTCACACATCAGCCTTGTCATGATCTTGAGTCATTCATTTATGTCATATTCTACATTTGCACTTTCACTTGTGGACCTGGAATCCATTGATCAAAATCCAAAATTCCTGCAGAGAACTCCATGCATGCCTGGTTCAACAATGACAGTAAACTCAGTGCTATTGGGTGGACTAAAGCTGGACAGATGTGTGGCCCATATATCACAATTGTGCCCTACTTTTTGGAATATTGGCAGGATTTTGGGCCCTTTGCCCTAAAGTTGTCCCGAGCTTGTTTTCCTGCCAATGCAACTTCACACACTGTTGGGCCTAATGGACTCACCTATGAAACAGTCTTCGCAATATTGGAGGAGGCATTGGAGAAGGTTACAGAGCCTATTACAATGCCCAAATTACCCATTCTTTCAAGGACACCTACATTACTGTTACCATCCTCATTATGTGTTTACATTGACGATCTATGTATATTGCTCTCATGGTGTAACCTTCATTCAGTTTTTCAAAACATTGTGTTATCATTTTGCATTGTCTATTTTTGGGATATAAATAAATAATATCACATGTGCTGACAAAAACTGCTAGCCTCCAACTTGTCCAAGTCTTCTGCTTAGCTCCACCATGTTCTTATGCCAGGTGCAGATTCAAGAAGATCTCTTTGCAGTATTAGCCCAATATCCCATACATCTCATTCAACACTTGTTTCATCTACCAATATTGGTTCCATTTGGAGTTATGATGCATATGATGATTTGTGTTCAAATTCCTTTGAAGGTGTAAGTACCAGATTCTTTGGTTCTCTAATAAAGGTCCTACTGAAGTTGTCATATTTTCAGAATGATTACAAAAACCCAATCACTTCACAAACTGCCCAGCTACATCATCAATTGTCCCCATATGTTTCCTCTCATGAGCAAATCAAAACCCTAGAAGAGGAGGTAATCAAGCTACAAAATTGCATGTACAATCTAGAGAAGGAAAACTTGGTGGTTGAGACATGGTATAACACACTCTGGTCAGGTTTTTCAATTGTTAACAAATGTATGTACTATCATCTGACAAACTCCAAGTGAAGCTTATAATGCACTTCTTGCAGTTATCCCAAAATGAGGTGGTACCATCCAGAGCTTTCAAGGAGACACTGGAATGTTGTTGCCTTTATTGCAGAAAGATTATCCTGATCTCAAGTTTTGGATGAAACAACAGTGGACTGAGTCTTTGTCTGATATTGACATAACAAGCAATCCTAGTTTAGGTCCTCAGGTTTGTGGGAGGAGCTGTGCAGCACAAGGAATCAACGTCACTATGCGATTCATTGAAAAAGGAGATGGTACCATAATTGATGGTGATAGGGCTGCCGAAGTTCACAAGTTTGCTTGAGCTATATGGGTTTCGATTGCTAAAAGAGGACTACCTCCATTGAAATGGGGCCAAGCTGACACTGAAACCAGGAGACAGTACTGCAATAGGATGGTGTCCCATTTTTCAGAGTTATGTCTCTGTGAGCATGACTGGAAAGCAGAGCAAATTGCAAGAGACAACTATCCATTTTGGTATGTCAATTGGCAGGCCTCTGTGAAACAGATGAAGCAGGAAGTCGAAGAGCTGCCATCTCTGGAGACTGGTGCAAAATGTGCTCATAAAGCATCAACAAAGTTAGCATCAAAGAAGACAAAGATTGAGACAATTCTCATAGGCAGCAGACGGACCGGACCGCTTATTTTCCCTTTTCCTTCTTACACATTCTTGGAAACTATCCCAATGGACTATCATCCTATTACTTCCTAGTCATCTATTCTCTATTGTTTCCTTTTGATTCTCATCTAATTCACCCATTGGTAGATAAGGGCTACACCTTTTGTATATAAACTGTAGCCTCCGAGGTCTTGCTCTTCAACTTGACCTGAGCAATCAATGTCCTTAACTCAATGAGTACGATCGCCCTCAGCCACTCAGAAAGCCTCTGAGTTGGCAAAACAGAACGTGTTACTGAGAAAGCCTCCAGTAAGCAGATAGAACCTTTGACTGCTGATTGACTATATCAGCAGAAGCGCTTGGACTCGAGTTGGGACTATTGTCTTAACAAAAGGTCAAACTGAACATCGATGCCATCTTACCCCAAGAGTAGGCAAACACATCTCAAAGACAGCAGCCCGCTGATTGACCACCAAGAGGAGCCACCACCAAAGATGGGCTCTGGTACAACTACCAAGGAAGACAGACTAGGTTTTCAGAGACACAGGGAAAGTGGTTTACCAAATCAGAACCAGGACAACCAGGAAGATTTTTGAAAGAAGAAGACTTTTCAGCTGAAGAAGAAGAAGAATCACTGAAGATTAAGTGAGAATCTCCAGAACTGCCAATGCTCACCTTTTTTGATGACAACAACAATCTATACACTGATATGGCAAGCAGAGAAATCAAGATCAGGGCTCCATCTGATTTCACCAGAGATCGAACTAAGACAACAAAGTTTCTCTAGGAAGTGTCACTCTTCCTCTGAGTAAATGAAGCGATCTATGATACTGATGAGAAGTGGATCATTTTCACCCTCTCTTTCATGAATGGGGGAACAGCATCAGCATGGGCATTAGAACGAGGGAATAGGACCAATTTAGGAACTTGGGATAGGTTTGCAGCAGAAGTGAAGGAAGATTTTTCCCCTATAGATGACACAGGGTCAGCTCAAACAGAAATGAAGACCCTGAAACAGGGCGATGACTTAAAAGATTACATCAGCCAATTCCTTATCCTGAAAGGAAGATCAGGACTCACTGAAGATACTGTGCTCATTGAATACTTCATGGATGGCTTAAAACCAGCTCTCCTCGACAAAATCTTCACTATGGAGAACATCCTGATCACCTTGGATGGAATGATCAAGGCCACATCAAAATATGATGGGAATTGGAGAAGAGCAAAGGCCATTGCAGGAAAAGTGCAGGAGACTCATGAAAAGAAAGCCACTCTTTCTCCCAAAGTTACAAAACCAGTGTTGGAGATAAATCAACTATCCCAACAAGAACAAACCGAACACATGCAGAAAGGACTCTGCTTCATATGTCACAGCCCCGGACATAGAGCCACCGATCACAAGCATGGGAATTCCCTGCTGCTAAACCAACAGATGAATAACTGCAAATACCAACAACCAGAGCAGATGAACCGCTTCTTCCTGAAGAGAAAGGGGGCAGAAGTGTATGCAAATATCAAAGCCATCCTGGGAGACTTAGACGAAGAAGAAAGAGGAAAGACCCTTACACTCATGAAGGAAACAGGTTTTTACAGAAGTGGCCTGCACCAACACCAGGTACCGCTGAACTTTCTGTTTGCTCTGTACTACTAGCCACTCTAGACAACCAATCAATTCATTTGCCTATTAAAGTGGGAGCAGATGAAGGAAAAGACATTGACACACTATGCAAACTAGCAAAACCAGTCTTGGTACAAAATGTGGATGGAACCCTGAACAAGAAGGGAACCATCACCTGTTACGCCAAAGAAGAAATGAAGATCCATGGAAGAAAAGAGAAGCTAACATTCCTAGTCACTGGATTATGGAATGAATCAATTATCCTGGGACTGCCATGGTTATGAAAGGTAAACCCCATGATTAACTGGAAGGAAGGAACCTTCAAATTCTGGGAAGATCAATGCCTTGCTCAAATACAAAGGATCATAGAGAAAACCAGAGAAAATCATGGCATATTCAGAAAAGAAAGGATGCCCAAGACAACCATCGAAGAAATCCCAGATGAAGACGAACCCACCAGCATATTCCATATGGTCAGAGGACTGAAGGAGTATGATCTGGGAGACCTGATCACTGGAGAATTCACTGAAGAATGACAACCCACAACCACAGAAAGGAATGACCTATGGATCAAGGTAAAAACACTGGTATCTCAACACCTGGCACATGGTGCAGAACAAGACAAAGGCAAACCCCTTGAACAACTTTTACCTCCCAAGTTTCTTCACTGAAAAAAAGTATTTGAACAAACAGCATCAGAAAGATTCCCTGACCTAAGACCCTGGGACCACACTATCAATCTCAAACCAGATTTCGTTCTGAAGGATTGTAAAGTTTATCCTCTCTCACTTACCGAACAACAGAAACTGGACGAATTTATCAATGACAACTTATGGAAAGGGTAAGTTCGACCTTCGAAATCCCCATTGGCCTCCCCCTTTTTCTTCATAGCGAAAAAGGAGCACTCTGACCTTGCCAAGACTACCAATACTTGAATGAAGGAACCATCAAGAATGCCTACCCACTTCCCTTGGTCAGAGATTTAATGGACAAATTGCAAGGCACACAATGGTTTACAAAAATGGATGTCTGCTGGGGTTACCATAATGTCTGGATAAAGGATGGGGACCAGTGGAAAGCAGTGTTCAAAACCAACAGAGGATTATTTGAACCAACAGTAATGTTCTTTGGACTATGCAACTCACCCCCCACCTTTCAGGCGATGATGAACAACATCTTCAAAGACATGTTGCACGAAGGATGGGTAATAATCTACATGGATGACATTCTCATCTTCTACAAAGGAAAACAAGAGCACCAAACCAGGACAGAATGGGTTTTACAGCAGCTCCAACAACATGATCTCTACCTCAAAGCGGAAAAGTGTAAATTTGGGGTACAAAAGGTAGAATTTCTAGGAATGATCATTGAACCTAACAAAATCTCCATGGACCCAACAAAACTGGCAGGGATAAAGGACTGGCCTGAACCAACCCATGTAAAAGTGGTAAGATCATTCTTAGGCTTTGGAAATTTTTATAGGAAATTCATTGGACATTTCGCCAATCTGGCGAAACCACTCAATGAATTGACGAAGAAGACCAAGCAATTTGAATGGACCTCCAAATGTCAGCTAGCATTTGATGCCCTCAAAAGGAAGTTCACTGAAACCCCGGTACTACTGATGCCTGACTCCACCAAACCTTTTATGATAGAATCAGATGCATCGAAATGGGCCACAGGAGCAGTCCTCAAGCAAAGAGATGTTAATGGAGACTGGCACTCCTGTGGTTATATCTCCCACTCATTAACCCCCACAGAAGAAAGTATGAGATCTACAACAGAGAACTCCTAGCAATCATACAGTCGCTGGAAACATGGAGACACTACCTACTCAGCTCAGAGCACCTGACAACCATTCTATCTGACCACAAAAACCTCACCTACTTCAGAACTGTGCAGAAACTCAACAGAAGACAGGCCCGGTGGAGCTTATTCCTCTCAGAATTCAACCTACAGTTGGTCCATGTCCCAGGGTTGCAAATGGTGCAGAGCAATGCATTGTCTTGAAGGGAAGATCATGTCCCTGAAAATGATACCAACAACGAAGACTCTACCCTCCTACCAGACAACTTATTCATTGACTTCATTGACGCATCAATACACGATCTGTTCACTGAACAGATCATGAAAGAAGATCTAGTACAAGATGCAATAAAAGCCCTTAAACGAAAAGGAACCCCACCGATCAAATCATCCTTGGAGGACTGGAAGGTAGAAGATGGTTTACTTTTCTTCAACAACAGATGTTACGTGCCCAACGACATTGATCTTCAAAGACAATTGGTGGAGAAGTACCATAATTCATTACCTGGAGGACACCCTGGACAATGGCAGATGACTGAATTACTATGAAGAGACTGGTGGTGGCCTGGAATGGTCACATTCATCAAGAACTATGTAAAGGGATGTGCAACCTGCCAACAGATGAAGGTCAATATGCACCTGATGATGCCACCTCTATCTCCCATCACATCTGATGCAACACATCCATTTGCACTTGTAACAACTGATTTCATCACAGACTTACTGGAATCTGATGGATTTGATGCATTGATGGTCATGGTAGACCATGGGCTTACTAAGGGGGTAATTCTAATCCCTTGTAACAAAACAGTTGACACTATAGGAGCTGCCACCCTTTACCTGGACTACATTTACAAAAGGTTTGGTCTTCCTGATAAGCTAATCTCCAACAGACACCTGAGGTTTGCCTCCCAGCTATTTCAGGAACTTGGACGGATCCTCAGGATCAAACTGGCAATGAGCACCACTTACCATCTGCAGACTGATGGAGAAACTGAACGGGTAAATCAAGAAGTCAGAGTTTACCTTTGGATGTTTTGTTCTAACAACCCAGAGAACTGGAAGCACCTCCTACCCACAGCAGAATTTGCACATAATCAAAGGATGCATTTGGTACAGAAAAATTCCCCATTCTATCTTACGATGGGATATGAGCCAAAAGCCATTCCACTCCCTTATACAAAGACTAACATACCAGAATTAGAAAAAAGGATCGTCCTCCTCCAGAGAGCACAAGACGAAGCCCTGGCAACCCACAAACTCACCAGACAGATGGTTTCCAAATGAGTCCATCGAAACTTCTCCCCATTCAAATTAGGACAGAAGGTATGGCTCAAAGCAAAAAACTTAAAGATTGCCTATCCATCCAGAAAACTGGCTCCGAAATGCCAAGGACCCTTTACCATAAAAGAAGTTCTCAACCTTTTAAACTACTGACTAGACCTCCTGAAACAATGAAGAATACACCCAGTCTTCCACACTGCTCTCCTCACTCCCTATTTCGAAACTGACACCCATGGACCAAACTTCTCAGAGCTGCCACCAGATCTTATAGAAGGAGAAAAAGAATATGAGGTGGAAGCATTGGTCATGCACAGAAAGAAGGTGCGAGGATACCACTACCTGATAAAATGGAAATGTTACCCAACCTCGGAAAATTCTTGGGAACCAGAACAGAATTTATCTCATGCAAAAGAAGTGTTAACAGAAGAAAGAGACTCTAACAAAAAAAAAAAAAAAAAAAAAAAGACAACCACAAATGACATGCCTCTCCCAATCGCCTTACATATCCTCCCTAGCTACCTCTTCCTATCCAACCATGACAACCAACCAACTATTCGACAAGCCTTGCTCCAACACCCTCACCTAGTCCCCCTGTACAATGCCCAGTTCCTTAACCAGCACATCATTGCCAATGCACAGATGCAGGAGCACGCTCTGCTCTCTGCCCTCATTGATGCCGGGATCCTACTGGTTCTATCACCTCTCCTCCCTCCATCTAACAACCAACCTTCGCCAACCCCCTCCTCCGACAGAATCATGCAAAAGAAAGATAAGGGCAAGAAAGGGCCTTACTGCTATATCTGTAAATGAAAAGGACATTTCCCATCCTACTGCACTCAGACCACCTGCATTCACTGTAAAAAGACCACTCCTGGTCATCCTTCAACTCACTGCCCTGCTCTCAAAGAAGAACCATGTGATACTACTTTTTCCGATACCTTTGATGATGCTGCCTGGGCAAATATCACTGGAGAACCAGTCAGGGACTATTAGTCCCAAACAAGAACAAGCATCATAGATTTCCTTTTATTTTGTATATTCTTCTCTTTCCTCACTTCTGTTTATTCCTCTCTTTATCTTTTTAATCACCCTCTCTCCTCCCTACCTGATGAAATGTCTTCCACCGCTGTCTGTGAAACTACCACCACATGCACCTTCTCTTCACCTTCTGAAGACCCCTGGCCCATTAATGCAAGAACACTGTTTCCCAAGGGCGTCCCCTCCTACATATCCAAATACAACCAGCACCATCCATTTCAACCATGATACCAATGATGAAGAGCTGGAGTCAGATGACCTCCGACCACCGCCACACATATGCGAACCGAGTGACCTTACTGTCCCATCACCAGCCAGGATGAGACAAATAATGTTTGAATGGCAAGCTACCCCATTGAGAGTCGAGATACCCTCCTCTCTGACCATTCCTGAAAACCCCCTCCCATTCAGTGAACCCTCACCGATGTCTCCCATTTCCATGCCCACCTCATCACAAGCACACTGGGCCATGTTCCCATCCCCAATCACCAACTTGGTCAACCCCTCACCACATCCATCATGGGGCTCAGGAAAGTCAAGATATTAATTGGAGAAAATTGGTGATTTTCAGGATAAAGAAAGGGTAATGTTACAATTCTCATAGGCAGCAGATGGACCGGACCACTTATTTTCCCTTTTCCTTCTTACACATTCTCACTTACTATCCCAACGGACTATCATCCTATTACTTCCTAGACATCTATTCTCTATTGTTTCCTTTTGATTCTCATCTAATTCACCCATTGGTAGATAAGGGCTATGCCTTTTGTATATAAATTGTAGTACTCCAAGGTCTTGCTCTTCAGCTTGACCTGAGCAATCAATGTCCTTAACTTGATGAGTATGATCACCCTCAGCCACTCAGAAAGCCTCTGAGTCAGCAAGACAGAACACATTACTGAGAAAACCTCCAGTAAGCAGATAGAACCTTTGACTGCCGATCGACCATATCAGCAGAAGCACCAGGACTTGAGTTGGGACTATTGTCTTAACAGAGGTGGTGATTGATGATATGGAAACAATCAATGCAGTGGTGAGTTATCTGCTTGTCTGACCATCATGTCAATGTTTCAACATTTTCAACACATGTACTGACCATAATTATTCGATAGATGGGTTCTGGTATGTTTGCTTGCATGACCAAAGACTCCTTAGCATTCAAAACTCAACAGGTAACACCACTTATACTAATTTTACTATGGATCTAAATGTTGGCATCAATGTTCCTCAAGAAGCTTTATCTTTTACTACAGATTTAAACACTGGCATTGATGTTCCTCAAGCTTTATCTTTTACTGTGCATTTAAATGCTGGCATCAATGTTCCTCAAGCTTTATCTTTTACTGTGGATTCAAACATTGGGATTGATGTTCCTCAAGCTTCATCTTCTCAGAGTATGCTATTGGGTGTCCAAGCAGTCACCATTCCCCCCATTCTGACAGGTACAATTTGGTCAACACTTCAATTGTGGGCAATAAGACTAGTCCTGCCATCGCTACACCCAACACTAACTTTGAAGTCAGTTTCAATGTGATGCAGAGAATTATGGGATGCAACCGACATTGTCATAGGTGCGGAATGCCATGACTCTACCAGCCAGTTTCTATGATTCTATGAATGCACTCATTTCAGTTGAATCTCCAGCCCCCAGCCCATCTTGGGTGATCCTTGCCTTCCATCTGAATCAACAGCCATGCTTCCATCTTCTGATGTCCATGCTGATCCTGCACCATTGTCTGTATTAATGGACTCACCAGTATCTCCAGCTGTCATCATGACTGATATTGCTCCAGCCACTTTCTTGAGTGATCTTGACATTCCACCTGCTGTCTCAGGGAATCTCGATGCTTCAGCACCAGCTGCTGTTACAAATCTTGCAGGCAGCAGATGGACCGGACCACTTATTTTCCCTTTCTATTTCTTTCCTTGTCACACATTCTTGCTTACTATTCCAACAGACTATCATCCTATTGCTTCTTCAGATTCTTGCTGACCATTCTCCTATTACTTCCTTGACATCTATTCTGAGAACTATTGTTTCCTTTCTGATTCCCATCTAATTCACCCATTGGTAGATAAGGACTATTCCTTTTGTATATAAACCATAGTACTCAGAGGTCTTGCTCCTCAGCTTGACCTGAGCAATCAATGTTCTTAACTCAATGAGTATGACTGCCCTCAGCCACTCAGAAAGCCTCTGAGTTGGTAAGACAGAACATGTTACTTGGAAAGCCTCCAGTAGCAGATAGAACCTTTGACTGTTGATCGACTATATCAACAGAAGCGCTTGTACTTGAGTTGGGACTATTGTCTTAACAAAAGGTCAAGCTGAACAACAATGCCCTCTTACCCCAAGAGTAGGCAAACACGTCTTGAAGACAGCAGTCCGCTGATTGACCACCGAAAAGAGCCAATACCAAAGACAGGCTCTGGTACAACTACCAAGGAAGACAGACTAGGTTTTCAGAAACACAGGGAAAGTGGTTCACCAAATCAGAACCAGGACATCCAAGACGATTCTTGAAAGAAGAAGACTTTTCAGCCGAAGAAGAGGAATCACTGAATATTAAAAAGGAAACTCCAGAACTGCTAGCACTCACCTTTTTTGATGACGACAATGATCTATACACTGACATGGTGAACAGGGAAATTAAGATCAGAGCCCCATCTGACTTCACCAGAGACTGGACCAAAATGATGAAGTTTCTCCAAGAAGGATCACTTTTTCTCTGAGTAAATGAGGCCATCTATGACACTGATGAGAAATGGATCTTCTTTGCTCTCTCTTCATGAATAGGGGAACAGCATCGGCATGGGCATTTGAACGAGGGAACAGGACCAATTTGGGGTTGGGACCTGGGAAAAGGTTTGTAATAGAGGTGAAGGAAGCTTTCTCCTATAGACAACACAGGATCAGCCTGAACAGAAGTGAAGACCCTGAAGCAAGGCGATGACCTAGAAGACTACATCAGCCAGTTCCCTATTCTGAAAGGAAGATTGGGACTCACTGAAGATACCGCCCTCATCAAATACTTCATGGACAGCTTGAAACCAGCTCTCCTCAACAAAATCTTTACTATGGAGAACATCCTGATCACCCTGGATGGAATGATCAAAGCTGCATCAAAATATGATGGGAACTGGAGAAGAGCGAAGGCCATTGCAGGAAAAGCATGGGAGACTCACAAGAAGAAGATTACTCCTCCCAAGATTATGAAGCCAACATTGGAGATAAACTGACTATCCCAACAAGAATGAACGGATCACATGCAGAAGGGACTCTGCTTCATGTGTCACAGCCCCAGACACAGAGCTTCCAATCACAAGTGTGGGAATTTCACACCACTAGACCAACAGACAAATAACCGCAAATATCAACAGACAAACTGCTTCTTCCCAAAGAGGAAGGGAGCCAAAGCATAGGCAAACATCAAAGCTATTCTGAGAGATTTAGATGAAGAGGAAAGAGGGAAGACCCTCATGCTCATGGAAGAAACGGGTTTTTAAAGAAGTGGCCTGCACCAATGCCAGGTACCACTGAACTTTCTGTCTGCTCTGTACTACTGGCCACTTTAGAAAACCAATCGATGCATTTACCAATTAAAGTGGAGACAGACAAAGGAAAAGATGTTGAAACGAAAGCCCTCCTTGACTGTGGGGCAGAAGGAATTTTTATGGATCACAGATTCGCCGAAAAATGTGGGGTGAAGACCCATCCACTAGCAAAACCAATCTCCATACAAAATGTAGATGGGACCCTGAACAAGAAAGGGACAATCACCCACTACACCAAAAAGGAGATGGAGATTAACAGTAAGAGAAATAAGATAGTTTTCTGATCACCAGATTAGGAAACGAATTGGTCATCCTGGGACTGCCCTGGCTACAGAAGGTAAACCCTATCATCGACTGGAAGAAGGGGACTCTCAAATTTTGAGAAGACCACCGCCTCGCCCAAATATGAAGGATTGTGGAGAAAACCAGGAAGAATCATGGCATACTCAGAAGGAAAGGGACACCCAGGACAACCATCGAAGAAATCCCAGACAAGGATGAGCCTACCAGTATATTCTGCATGGTCAAAGTACCGCAGGAGTATGATCTGGGAGACCCGACCACCAGAGAATTAACTGAAGAAGGAAAACCCATAATCATAGAAAGAAATGACTTATGGATTAAGGCAAAAACATTGGTATCACAACATTTGGCACATGGTGAAGAATGAGAACAAGGCAAACCCCTCGAACAACTTTTACCCCCTGAGTTCCATCATTGGAAAAAGGTATTCGAACAAACAGAATCAGAAAGATTCCCTGAATCACAACCTTGGGACCATGCTATCCGGATTTCATCCTGAAAAATTGTAAAGTCTATCCTCTCTCGCTTACCAAACAGCAGAAACTAGACGAATTTATCAATGACAACCTACAAAAAGGATATATCCGACCTTTGGAATCCCCAATGGCCTCCCCTTTCTTTTTCATAGCAAAGAAGGACTCTGAAGCACTTTGACCCTGCCAAGACTACTGATATTTGAATGAAGGAACTGTCAAGAACACCTACCCACTTCCCTTGGTTGGGGATTTAATGGACAAATTACAGGGTGCACAATGGTTCATGAAAATGGATGTCCACTGGGGATACCATAACATCCAGATAAAAGATGGGGACCAGTGGAAAGCAGCATTTAAAACCAACAGAGGGTTATTTGAACCAACAGTAATGTTCTTTGGGCTATGCAATTCACCCCCTACTTTTCAGGCAATGATGAATGACATCTTCAAGGACATGCTGCATGAAGGATGGGTAATAATCTACATGGATGATATTCTCATCTTTTCCAAAGGAAAACAGGAACACCAAATCAGGATGGAACAGGTTTTGCAACAGCTCCAAGAACATGATCTCTACTTAAAAGCAAAAAAGGGTAAGTGTAGATTTGGAGTGCAAAAGGTAGAATTTCTAGGAATGATCATCAAACCTAACAAGATTTCTATGGACCCGATGAAACTAGCAGGAATAAAGGACTGGCCTGAGCCGACTAACATAAAAGTGGTATGATCATTTTTGGGCTTTGGAAACTTTTACAGGAAATTCATCGGACACTTCACCGATCTGGTGAAACCACTCAATGAATTAACAAAAAAGACAAAGCAGTTCAAATGGACCCCCAAATGTCAATTGTCATTTGACAACTTCAAGAGGAAATTTGCTGAAACCCCAGTATTGTTAATGCCCAGCTCTACTAAACCCTTTGCAATAGAATTGGATGCATCGAAGTGGGCCACAGGAGCAGTCCTCTGGCAAAGAGATGTCAATGGAGACTGGCATCCCTGTGGTTATATCTCTCACTTGTTCACCCCTACAGAGAGAAACTATGAGATTTACAACAGGGAACTCCTAGTGATTATACGGTCACTAGAAACATGGAGACATTACTTACTCAGTTTGGAACACCTGGCAATGATCTTGTCTGACCACAAGAACCTCACTTACTTCAGAACCGTGCAAAGACTTGACAGAAGACAAGCCTGATGGAGCCTATTCCTCTTGGAATTTAACTTACAGCTAGTCCATGTCCCAGGATTGCAGATGGTACAAAGTGACACATTATCTCAAAGGCAGGACCACATCCCTGAAAATGACACTGACAATGAGGACACCACTCTTCTACCAGATAATTTATTTGTCAAATTCATCGATACATCAATACACGATTTATTTGCCAAACGAATCATGAAGGAAGATCTAGTGCAAAATGTGGTCAAAGTGCTGAAAGAAAGGGGAACACTGCCAATAAAATCATCATTAGAAGACTGGAAGATAGAAAATGGATTACTATTCTTCAACGATAGGTGCTATGTGCCAAATGATGCTGACCTTCGAAGACAATTAGAAAAGTACCATAATTCACTACCAGGAGGCCACCCTGAACAATGGCAAACATAGGAACTACTACAAAGAGACTATTGGTGGCCTGGGATGGTTACATTCATCAAGAACTATGTAAAAGGATGTGTGACCTGTCAACAGATGAAGGTCAATACTCACCCAACTATGCCACCCCTCTCTCCCATCAAGTCTGATGCAACACACCCATTCGCACTTGTAACAACTGATTTCATCATGGACATACCAGAATCTGATGGATTTGATGCATTGATGGTCATGGTAGACCATGGGCTTACTAAGGGGGTAATTCTAATCCCTTGTAACAAAACCATTGATGCTATAGGAGCTGCCACCCTTTATCTGGATTATGTTTACAAAAGGTTCAGTCTTCCTGACAAGCTAATCTCCGACAGAGACCCGAGATTTGCCTCTCAGCTATTTCAAGAACTTGGACGGATCCTTGGGATTAAACTGGCAATAAGCACCACTTATCACCTGCAGACTGATGGGGAAACTGAATGGGTAAACCAGGAGATTGAAGTCTACCTTGAGATGTTTTGTTCTAACAACCCAGAGGATTGGAAGTGTCTCCTACCCACGCCAGAATTTGTGCATAACCAAAGGACGCATTCGGTGCAAAAGAACTCCCCATTTCACCTCATGATGGGTTATGAACCAAAGGCAATTCCACTTCCTTATACAAAAACTAATGTACCAGAATTAGAAAAGAGGATCATCCTCCTCCAGAGAGCACAAGACGAAGCCTTGGCAACTCATGAACTGGCCAGACAAATGGTCTCCAAACCAGTCCATCGGAACTTCTCCCCATTCAATTTAGGACAGAAGGTATGGCTCAAAGCAAAGAACTTAAAAATTGCCTATCCATCCAGGAAACTGGCTCTAAAATGTCAAGGGCCTTTTACAATAAAGGAAGTTCTTAACCCTCTAAATTACCAACTAGATCTTCTGACACAATGGAGAATACACTTGGTCTTCCACACTGCCCTCCTCACTCACATCCTCCCTAGCTATCTGTTCCTATCCAAGCATGACAACCAACCAGCTATTCGACGAGCCTTGCTCCATCACCCTAATCTAGTCCCCCTGTACAATGCCTGGTCCCTTAACCAACACATCATCACCAATGTGCAGGTGCAGGAACATGCTTTGCTCTCCACCTTCATTGATGCCAGAATCCTACCTGTTCTGTCACCTCTCCTCCCTCCATCTAACAACCAACCCTCACTGACCCCCTCCTCTGACAAAACCATTCAGAAAAAAGATAAAGGTAAAAGAGGACCCTATTGCTACTTGTGTAAACAAAAAGGACATTTCCTGTCCTATTGTCCTCAATCCACCTGCATCCATTGCAAAAAGACCGCCCACGGGCACCCTTCAGTTCACTGCCCCATCCTGGAAGAAGTACCACTCAACACCACTTATTCCAACACCTTTGATGATGCCGTCTGGGCAAATATCACTGGAGAACCGATTGGGGACTATTAGTCCCAAACAAGAACAAATATTGTAGATTTTCTCTTTATATTCACATAATCTTTTCTTTCTTTCTTTACTCCTGTCTACCTTTCTCTTCACCCCTTTTCTTTAAAAGCACCTCCCTCTTCTCTTCCTGATGAAATGTCCTCTACCACCATCTGTGAAACTACCACTACTTGCACCCTCTCTTCACCTCTTGAAAACCCCTGGCCTGTCAAACCCATTCTAATCACCTTTGCAATTGCTTTGGCCTTGGTCCTCATTTTCTTCACCCTCTTGCAAATCTCATGATGGCAAGAACATGGCTTCCCAAGGACATCGTCCTCCACCCACCCAAATAGAACCAGCACCATCCGCTTTAACCATGACACTGTTAGCGAAGAGCTGGAATTGGGCGACCTCAGACCATCACCACCTATACACGACCCAATAGACCTCCCTTCCCCACCCCTGGCTAGAACGAGACAGATAGCATTCAAATGATGAACTACCCTGTTGAGAGTCAAGATACCCTCCTCTCCAGTCACCCCTGAAAACCCCCTCCCATTCAATGAACCCTTGCTGACTTCTCCCATCTCTACACCAACCTTGTCTCAGGCACATCGGGCCATGTTCCCATCTCCAGCCATGGACTCAGCCAACCCCTCCCCACACCCATCATGGGGCTTGGGGAAGTCAAGGTATTGAAGGAAGGAAAATCAGGGATTTTCAGAATAGAGAAGGGGTAATGTTACGAATCTCACAGGCAGCAGATGGACTGGACTGCTTATTTTCCCTTTCTATTTCTTTTCCTTGTTACACATTCTTGCTTACCATTCCAACAGACTATCATCCTATTGCTTCCCCAGATTCTTGCCAACCATTCTCCTATTAATTCCTTGACGTCTATTCTCTATTGCTTCCTTTCTGATTCCCATCTAATTCACCCATTGGTAGATAAGGATTATTCCTTTTGTATATAAACCGTTGATAGTGCTAAGTAGGATAACCCAAACAAAAACCTAAAACTAAGGTATCTGAGGGGATCGTCCAGTCTAGTATAGGAAGTGAGTTGGTTCCAAGTTAGAGGCCCTAGTTTAAGGTTAGGGGAGTTGATAGCGAGGAAGTGCAAGGAATATCAAGCGATATGCGATGTAATACCATGAGCTCAATCAAATATTGAGCATTCGATCAAAGTTTGAGGTTGATTGAACTATGAAAGTATGGTCGTTCAACAGGGTAGAGGATTGGATGGTGATGATGAGGATGTGGCTGAGGGGAATTTGATATATGCTGGAGGATGATGATGTTAGATAGACTAATAACAAGGACATGACTGATTTCGAGCGAGTTTTGCAAGTGATTTCACACTACTTTGAACTAAGACAAGTTTCTTGGACTCAAGAAAATGATACTAAAAGGGAAAATGTAACATGAAGCAAACATGAGGCAGGAAGTAAGTGAATAAATGGGCCTAAAAACGACAGGTAAGACAATAAATGATGTGGAAATGATATAAACAGTTTGTGATACCACATTCCCTCTTTGAGGAGTTCGAAATATCTTGAAAACTGTCCCATGTCCTTCAGAAATGCAATGTGTTTCTTCATCTTGTGTCTGATAAGCATGTCGTATGACCTCTAGCAATGTGGTAACAAGGTACAATGTTTGACAATAAGAAGGATGACCGCCAGAGGACTCGAAATAGGTCTAAACATGGTTGAAGTTTGCTTGAAATTGATCGAGGTCAATTGAAGTCATTTGTGGTGATCGTGAGAGCTTGAAGCTGGTACGGTGCTCAATGTAACTTGGTAGATAGCCTAAAGGTGTTGCAATGAGACTTGAGAAAGATTCTTGAAGTTTGAACATGATTGAAATTGGTTGAGCTGTTCGAGCATATGATGCATCTGATTGAAGTTGTTAAAATGTTCAGAGGAGCATCGAAGGTGGTCATTTAATACTTGGGGGGTGTTGAAAAATATGTAAATTGAATCGACGAATGTTCAAAGTTGAATATGAGGTCTTCAAGAGGTGTGGTATCACTCAATCTTGCTTGGAACTGTTCAAAATTGTTTGAAATGTGTTCAAATGAGTCTGGAG
Organism: Tricholoma flavovirens; assembly: GCA_003313805.1. Classification (NCBI taxonomy): domain Eukaryota; kingdom Fungi; phylum Basidiomycota; class Agaricomycetes; order Agaricales; family Tricholomataceae; genus Tricholoma; species Tricholoma flavovirens. Next base: position 23,548 of record QLOK01001280.1, read on the forward strand.
GCCTTCACATTGCTGTGCGAACCTATCATAAGGAATGCGAAAAATACTTGACTATTCCCAGATACTCCCAGAGCTCCAACTGTGAGGTGGATCTATCACCATAGTACTCAGAGGTCTTGCTCCTCAGCTTGATCTGAGCAATCAATGTTCTTAACTCAACGAGTATGACTGCCCTCAGCCACTCAGAAAGCCTCTGAGTTGGTAAGACAGAACATGTTACTGAGAAAGCCTCCAGTAGCAGATAGAACCTTTGACTGTCGATCGACTATATCAACAGAAGCGCTTGTACTTGAGTTGGGACTATTGTCTTAATGGCTGCCATATTAACTCTGGCTGCCATATCGACTGCAGCTGTTTCACCAATGCTGAAGAATCTCTTTCCAGCCACTATCCCAAGCAATCTCAGTCTTCCTGCCAGCAATCTCCTGACTGCATAGTGTTGTTCCTTCTCCACCTATCACAGTGATCTTGGAAAACCTCAGTGGAAGCCACAGTAACTGTCTTGCTGCAGGGATATTGAAGACTAGTACACCTGGTCCAACAGCCTCCAAGAAGCCTTCATAGATGTGGCCTGGAACAACAATTACTGTGTGGTGTGATCATCTTTTTGTAAGCACTGTTCTATCTGAACTGATGAATTATCTAGGATTCTCTGTTCCCAAGATTGGTGCCAGCAACACCCACAAGGAACCATGGCAGAGTTCAAAGCATACTTTGACAACTTGTCACCAGAAGACCTGAAGATGAGTGATATCATGTATTTAAGTATATTGCAGGGATCTGATATCTTGTTTCTTAGCAATATGAACCACAGTCTGTAAGGCTTGCAGCGGAGAAGAAAAAGGTCATTGTGGTATGATTTATGTCAATATTTCAATGCAGCTGCTTGAGTAACCTGTGCTAACAGAAGTCAGGTGTGGCTACTATTGGAGGTGATTTTGAGTCTCAGTGAGAGCTGCATGGAGGTGATAATCGATAATTCATAATACATAGAATCTCGAGGATATCTGTTTTTGTGCCAGCATTATATGCAGAATATATCATTTGTTGATGTTCAATATTTATTGATCATTATTGATAGGTCCCGAAATATCTTCCTTAGTCATTATCAATGGGTCCTGAAATTACTAGATATATGTGAATCTCATGAACACCGTTCAATTGAGGAGGATTGAGAAATCATGTATGGACAAAAATATCACCATTGAATGTAGATGTACCTTGACTGATGTCAGTAAGAAATCAAGGTAGTGCATCAATTTTAGAATTACATCGATCCTGTTTGATAAAGATAAAAGTGTATGTAATCACTACTTCTGGATTTCCCTCGCTCAGCTCTGACCTGATTTTGACTGGGATTAATCCTTTCCCTAGCTCACATCTAAAGACCACTGAGGGTGTACACCACTATTCTCACATAAGCATCACACCTCAGGAATGTGCGGGATATACTGCCACAACCAGTGCCCATCTGATCAACACTCAATCACCATCTCCCAGAGTTCATCAACATGTGCCACAGGCTCAGCTAATGTCACACTCATCATCCCCAATGATGAGCAGGCTATTTCACTCATTTTCTGACCCTTTCCCTTCATACGAATACTAGGGAATGGCAGGGGTATACCCCTGGATATACCTATTGAGATATGACTAGTGCAAGGGTGTGTAACACACAGAGTATGAGTAGATATGTTATAAGTGGATAATTGATTCACGCAGTGACAGAGCATGAATATGGGCACGCAGGAAAGATTATTAATTTTAGCTTCAACCTCTGTTTATATACTACTTGTAATGTCTAACATTACGAGGTCCTCCACTTGCCAATGCACAGACCATTTCCTCAACACTCCCCCTCAAGTGGAGGATACACGGAGAGTGTCACAGTGGTGTTCAAAAGGTTGCTGTGGTAACGCTTTGGTGAGTATGTCAGTGGTCATTTTGTCTGTGGGACAGTACTTGGTCTGAATAGTTTCAGTTTTGATTTGGTCATGGATAAAATGATGTTTTATGTTGAAATGCTTGGTATGTTTGTGGTAGCGTGGATTTTCGGCTATTGCTAATGAGCTTAAATTATCTCCACATACCAAAGTCGGTTCCGGTTGGGTATATCCCAACTCTGAATACAGACTTCGTAGCCATAATGCATCGCGCGCTGCATCTGACATACAAATGTATTCAGCTTCAGTTGATGATAAGGATACCGTATTTTGTTTCTTGGATCCCCAAGTGACCACACCTCCAGCTTTAATGAAAGTATATCCAGATATTGAAGTACGATCATGATAATTAGTGAAGCTGGCATCAGAGTATCCATGAATATAATCATTGGGATCTTCAGTTTTGGAGTAAGTGATCCCATAATTTTTTGTCCCTTTAAGATATCACATAATCTGCTTGGCAGTGTTCCAATGCGACAAAGTGGGATTTGCTGTGAATGAGGCCAATCTATTCACGGCATATGCTATATCCGGCTTTGTAGCAACAGCTGCATACATCAAGGAGCCTACAAGTGACACATAATTATTACTTCTATTTCCGGCCTCTGTTTCCCTGGGCTCAAGTATTAGGCTTGAGTCCATTGGGGTTTTAACGGGATTGATACCTTCCATCCCATATTTTTTAAGGATGGCATCTATGTAAGTCAATTGTTTGATGGTAATTGATTTGATCTCTTGATCTCAACTAATTTCGATGCCAACTATTTTGTTAGGTTCTCTGAGGTCGGATACCTCAAACATCTCGCTAATTTCGCATTTGAGGTTCATCATGGATTCCAGAGTGATTGTGAAGACTAATAAATCATCGACCCATACAGTTATTATCTGTGTGCCATTTGGTCCCTTTCAAATATAGACACACGGGTCAGAATATAAATTTCTGAATCCTTGACCAGTAAGTTTTTCATTGAGTTGGATATTCCACTCATGTCTTGAGTCCATAGAGTGTTTTGATCAATTCACATATGCTCATAGTGCCATTTGTGAATCCTTCCAGTTGCTGCATATAGATTTTCTCCTTTAGGATTCCATTAAGGTATGTGCCCTTAACATCCATGTGACTAATTTCCCAATCTTCAACAGCGGCTAATGCTAGAATTGCATGTAGGGATTCCAAATGTATGACTGGTGAGAACACGTCAACATAATCCATTCCTGGTATTTGGGAATAACCTTTAGCCACTAATCTGGCTTTATATTTTGTTAGTGTGCCTTCTTTATTATATTTCTTTAGGAATACCCATTTATTCTTTATGGGAATACGATTGGCTGAGGGATCGGTAAGTTTCCATGTTTGCCGATCCTTGAGTTGCTCTAACTCAATTTGGATAGCCTTTTCCCATTCTGGCCACTTGGATGTATTACACACTTCAGTTAAAGACTGGGTCTTCTGATGCTAATTTAACATGGTCTATAACAGTGCTTACCAACTCATGAGGTGAGTAGACCCACAATTCCTCCTCTGGGCTTTTATTGGCTAATGCCATTAATTCTGGAGATGGATCATATGCTAGAAGCAGATGGTCCAATAGTCGATAATCAACCTGCTTTCTAGGTCTTAAATTCCTCTCAATAGGAAGGGGGTTATCATCAGGATGTTTTCGTTTTAAATTATTATGGAGCTCATCTGATTCAATTTGGTCTCCCATAGGCTCTTCTTCCTCCACCTCAAATTGAATATCAGGAGGAGCGTTTGCAAAATAATAAATTCGCGTGGTACCTATATGTTTGGTGCGTGCATTATAATATTTTATTGCATGTGGTCCTTCTAAAAATCCTATAAATAGCATTTTTTGTGATTTGGGATCAAGTTTTGAGCGGCAGCTCTCGTTTAGCACCCATACTGGGCTGCCGAACTCTTGTAGATGGGAGACATTAGGTTTTTGCCCTGTAAAACCTTCATCAGGAGTTTTTCCCTTGATGGCACATGTAAATGATTTATCTTGTATGTACATGGCATAATTAATGGCTTCATGCCATAAGTTTTTAGGGACATCACAGGCAATTATCATTGCTCATGCTAGCTCAACAATTGTATGATTAAATTGTTCAGCCATGCCATTTTGAGATGGTGAATAGGGTGCAGTAGTTTCAATTTTTATGCCTTTGTTGGCACACCAATTGATAAATTTCTGATTTAGGAATTCTTTTCCTTGGTCAACCATACCTTTTTTGGTTTGAAATTGAATTGTCGCTCAATATAGATTAGGTAATTTTGTAACCTTGTACAAGCCTCATTTTGGTTTTAATTTGTTCGCTTATAAGATGGCGGGAACTATCGTCGACTAGGACAATGTTATACCATGCACCATTTAGCACTCACGGTGTGTACTGTCTGACTGGGCCTTACCTCTTGGTGAGCCGGCGTGCCCTTTATTGGTGTG
>QLOK01001287.1:0-15799 GCA_003313805.1 Tricholoma flavovirens
CTTGTCCCAATCTTCTCTGCTAGTTTGGGTTGCTGGTTTCTCTTTCATCAAAACCTCCCAACAACCGGCTTGCCGTAACACCATGCTGATTGCAAATTTCCAGTCATGGTAATTATTCCCATCAAATTTCAGCACATTTCCAAGAGCGAATTGACACTTGACATCACGATGAGATAAGCTGGGAATCAAGTGAGGTGTACCAAAGACATGATCGGTTTGTGTTGGTTTTAAAGAATGGTATGGGGTGTTAGCCCCTTGTAGCAGTAATGACAGTGGTACAAAACCGATGAATGTACTCTTCAAGTGGGTAGGGTATATATATACCAGCTAAAAGCTATGTCTGCTGTGTAGACTTGTCTGTACTGGATTATGTAAGTTTACTAAGTAGCCAAGATGGCTGATTCAACTTCCAACATCCACTACATCTCCACACTGAAGTCCTTTGGAGTGGAAAACCTAGCACTTTGGCAACCTTATGTCTCAAAGCCCAAGATGCTGACAACATATATTGGATGCAGGAAGAAGAATCTCAACTAGAGTCTACAAACTCAGGAAACAATGGAAGCCCATGCAAAAAGGATTCTAACAAGACTAATAACTCCCATTCCAAAACACCTACCAACTCTTCGAGCAATAACAATAGCTCAACTACGAATTCTTCCAAATCCACAAAAAACCTGCCTAAAGACAAACCCAAAAACTCAATCTCCAACAAGTTGGGCAAGAATGGCAAACTAACAGGAGATGAACAAGAATGCCACATGAAAGAAGGGCTCTGCCTTTACTGCGGTGAAAATGGACATGTTGCACAGAATTGTCCCAAGTCTGCAGCAGCTAAAGCTCGCACTGCTACGGTATCAGCTCCTGAGACTAAAGCCAATTCTGCAGACTCAAAAAAATAGTCTGCAACCCTCAGGGAAATGCTGCATGGCCAGAGGCTTGTGTTGACCTTATTTTCATAGCTTATTATGTTCGCCTCAACATGTCCACTCTTTCTAGACCCAAATCACTCTATGTCACCCTTACTCTCCCCTCGTAATCTCTCTCAAGTCACACTCTTATTGACTCCGGTTCCTCTCATTGTTTCATTGACTCTGCAATTATTGCTGATCACAACATCTCTACCAAGTCAATACCTCCAGTTGGCCTTCAGCTCTTTGATGGTTCCAGCAACTCCATATTACGGAAACTGTGGAACTCCTAGTTGCTTTTCCTTGTGGTGAAATGTTCAATCTGACATTTTATGTGACCTCGCTCAACTCTTCCTGTTCTATGGTTCTTGGATTTAATTGGCTGGAGCAATACAATCCATTGATTGACTGGTCTACCTGCCATATCAGTTTCCATTCCAAAGATCATAGAGGTCAAGCACCCTCAATATCACCTGTTGTAGCAGATTCACTGCCACAAAACCTCCCTTCTGTGAACACACCCTTGGACTCCTTTCCCCATTCACTTCCCAACCCTATTCCCAAACTTCTCTCCTCTAAACCCAATATTTCTTTCATCAATGCCACAGCATATATGTGTGCTAGTAAACTCCCAGGCTCAGTGGTCTTTCAGCTTCAACTTTCTCCCAACGGACTCCATGCTCAAAAGGCACAGGAAACCCCAGCAGACTTATCAGGGATCCCTGTGGATTACCATGAGTTTGCTGATGTCTTCAGTAAGGGAAAAGCTGACACTTTGCCTGCACACCATCCCTATGATCTGAAAATCGACTTGGAGAATGGAGAATCACCGCCTCCTAGTCGAATGTACTTGCTGTCTCAATCAGAGCTCAAGACACTTTGCCTCTTCGTCAAAGAACATGTCAATTTAGGTTTCATATGACCTTCAAAATCCCTGCATGGTGCTCCAGTCCTTTTCATCAAAAAGAAGGATGGTAGTCTCCGGCTTTGTGTGGATTACCGCGGCCTTAATCACATCACTAGGAAGGATCACTACCCTTTACATACCATTGCTGACTGACCTACTTGATGCCCCCAAGAAAACCCATGTATTCACCAAAATTGACCTTCACCATGCTTGTCACCTCATTCAGATTGCCAATGGTGAAGAGTGGAAAACTACATTCCACACTCACTATGGCTTGTTTGAATGGCTGGTTATGCCTTTCGGCCTTACCAATGCTCCCATGGCTTTCCAATGTTTTGTCAATGACATCTTCAGTGATCTTCTCGATGTCTGTGTCATTGTATACCTCAATGATATCCTCATTTATTTGGAAGATATGACTCAACACAAGAAGCACATCAGAGAAGTCTTGTGACAACTTTGCAAAAACGGACTTTACGTGGCCCCTGCCAAATGTGAATTCCACAAAGAAAGTGTTGAATACCTAGGTTTCATCCTCTCTACCACCGGCCTCCACATGGCTCAGGACAAAGTTCAAGTTATCCTAGATTGGCCTGAACTGCGGAAAGTCAAGGATGTCCTATCTTTCCTGGGTTTCTGCAATTTCTACAGATGCTTCATCTTCAATTATTCCAAAATTGTCATTCCTCTCACCTGGCTCACCAGAAAAAATATCCCTTGGTCTTTTGATGACAAATGTCACACTGTGTTCCGACTTCTCAAGGAGGAATTCACTCGCACTCCTGTCCTAACCAAGTGGTTACCAGACTCCGAAATGATTGTTGAAACAGATGCTTCTGACTATGCCCTCACAGCCATCATTTCAATTCGGACTTCTGACAGCGATATGAACCCTATTGCATTTCACTCTCGTTCCTTCAATAGCACTGAACTTAATTACAATACCCATGACAAGGAACTTCTTCTTTGACGCTTTCAAGCACTGGCATCAATATCTTGAAGGCAGTGGCTCCCCAATTAGTGTTGTCACTGACCACAAAAATCTTGAGTATTTCGCTACTACCAAGATTCTTATGTGCTGACAAGTTTGATGGTCAGAGTACCTTTCCCAATTCAACATGGTCATTCGTTTCCGCCCTGGCAAATTAGGCACAAAACCTGACACTCTCACTCGTCAATGGGACATTTACCACAAAGGGGGAAATAGCAACTTCACCCTCGCAAACCCGAGCCATTTCCGACCTGTCTTTACCCAAGATCAACTTTTGTCCTCCCTTCAAGCTACTTACTTTGCAACTCCTGTCATTTGTTCTGCTATCATTATGGACATTGAAAAACTCCACAACAACATTCACTTATCCTTGCCCCTTGATCCAATCTCTGCCATGCAGTTACCGATCCCCAGCAACCACAAATGGACTCTCAATGACAGTGGTCTACTTCGTCAAAATGACCAGATTCTCATACCAGACATCGCGGACCTCTGACTCAAAGTCCTACAATACAAACATGATCATATCCTTGCTGGACACACTGGGCAGAACAAAACACTTGAAGCAGTTTGTCACAATTACTTTGGCCTAACCTTCGTACATTCGTCCAAGAGTTCCACAACTCATGCACTACTTGCAAAAGGTCTAAGGCTCCCAGGCATAAACCCTATGGGTTACTGAAACAACTCCCAGTACCCAAACAGCCTTGGAACTCAATTTCTATGGACTTCATTGAACACCTCCCTAATTCATCTGGCCATACAGCTCTCCTTGTAATCATAGATCGACTCTCCAAGCAAGGGATTTTCATTCCCACAATGGATGAAATTATGGCACCTGAACTAGCAAGACTCTTCGTTATTCATGTCTTCTCTAAGCATGGAGTCCCTTCACATGTTACTTGTGATCGGGGTTCTGAGTTTGTTTCCCATTTTTTCCGCTCACTAGGAACTGCCTTAAACATGAAAATCCACTTCACTTCAGGTTATCACCTGGAAGGTGATGGGCAAATCGAATGTCTTAATCAAACACTGGAGCAGTATCTTTGCATTTTCTGCAACTACCAGCAAGACAATTGGTCAGAAATTCTTCTGCTTGCCAAATTCACCTACAACATTGCTCCTAGCACTACTACTGGTGTTACACCCTTCTTTGCTAACAAAGGCTATCACCCCAACATCACAGTCTTCCCAGAACACAAACTAGCTTCCATAAAAGCACGTGATTATGTTATTGACCTTGAGAACTACATTCCAAGCTTTGCACACAAATGGCTAAGGCTCAAGCTTGTTATCAGGGCCCTGCAGATCTCCAACAGGAACCTGCACCAGACTTCCAAGTTGGACAACAAGTCTATGTTAAAGCAGAACATATCCGTACCACCAGGCCTTCCAAGAAACTTTCTGAAAAGTTCTTAGGCCCTTTCAATATTATCACCCACCCTGGCACCCATTCATTTACCCTTTGGCTTCCTGAGCACTTACACACTATTCACCCAGTTTTCCATGTGTCTCAACTAGAACCATTGGTACCAAACACAATCCCGAACCATATCCAGCCACCTCCTCCTCCTGTCAAAATTGATGGCAAAATTGAATATGAGATCACTGAGATCCTTGACTCCAAGATCAACAACAGGTGTAGATGCAAGCTACTGTATTACATCAAGTGGTCTGGCTACAAAGGTACTGATGAAGAAAATTCATAGTTATCGGCTACCAAACTAGAACACATGCAAGAACTCATTTCTGACTTTCACTCCTGTTATCTCAATAAACCAGGACCTGTTTGATTCACTCTTTAATCCAATCCAACAAGACTTTTATTCTAGTTATGAGCCATCAAGAAATTTTCCTATGTACATTTTTAGGGAGCCCACAGAACCCCAACCTCATCCCTATTAATTTTGACCCACTGTCAACTCCACCTCACCCACCAAGTCCTCCCTTGCTGAGGGGACTTCTCCCTCTTCCAGCTTGTATTCCCGCTCCCTCTCTGCCCTCAATTCCTCCAACTCCTCCACAGCCTCCGATGTTTCCCTCATTTTTCCCTTTAGGAATTCCCAAAATTCTTCACCCTCCTCTCTCAACTCTCCACCTCTTCGTCTACCTCCTCTGGCTTGAAACTTTCCCACCAGTCAGCATAATCCAATGCGTCCCCAATGGGCGTCTGCTGCCATGAGTGGCTCACCTTCACCACATTGGCCAGCCCCTGCTCAATGACCTGTCTGAGCCCCTTTACCTCGCCTATTAACTCCTTCACTAATTCTGCCAACTCCCCCATTCTGGCCCCCGATGGTGCCCCATTCAACCCCACACTGCCCTCCCACGCTGCCCCTATATACTTCTGCTTCAACCTGCTACAGGCCAGGCATGACTTGCCTCAGCCCCCACAAGTCTGCTTGCATGCTCTTTCAAGTTGCTGACACCTGCAATTGTTAATCCAAGGCAAAATACAAATCACTAGTTACACACCTGTTACATGAGACCTCTGCTGTCTCTAGTTCCTGCCCCTCTTTGGGCCCCACAGTGTCCTCCTTTGTTGCTTTGGCCTTTTTCTTTGGCCTTGTGACTTCACTGGGCACAGTGCCCACCTCCTTGATGGTTTCATCCACGGCTTTCTGCTTCTTTGCCTTTTTCATGGCTTTCTGTGCTAGCTGCGCCTCCTCAGCCAATCGCTCCTCCTCTACATGTCACTCCTCAGCCTCCCTCACTGCCCGCTCCAACTCCTCATGTTCCTTGTGCTTGGCCTCCTGTCACATGAGTTCCAATTTGGCCATAAGGGCCACAGCTTGATCTTTTGCTGACGGTCTTGGGGTGGATGCATCTGGTGACATAGTGGATGTAGTTCAAGAAAGCTTTTACTGATGGCTTACCTAAAAAGGATTCCAACATGCATGTGCCTTGAAGGCTCAGCACTAAGGGGGAAATACTGTTACATCCCAGGTTCAATTCTGCACTCAGCCACTTAGAACTCCAAGGTTTTCCGATGTTCATGTTTCAAGTTCATCATATCATCCCTGTTACCAGTGTACACCAGTGCATTCCAGTGTAATTTCATATTCCTTTACATACTTATTTCAAATTCTCTTAAAATAACTTCGGACTTCCACATGATTCTGCTTCCGCACTTAGTTACATACAACTTAAAGCCTAGTACTTCGTTTGTATTCCTCAGTTTGAATATCATACCAAGTCACCCCAAGCCAACTCTCCAGTTCACCCCTTCGGACTCCCTTGTGAGTTCCAATTCTGTTCCCTTTGGATTCCCTCAGGTTTCCATCATCTAGTCCCTACTCCTCTGAAATCAGGAACCACGTAACAGGCAAAGGGCACAACTTCTTATAAGTTGAAGCCAGGTTCCTTCTGTTCCCACACTCAGAATCCCATTGGACTTCCTAGTGTGCCCTCAGCAATACCCAGAACTTAACATCTCATCTCATGACAAGAGGATTGGGGATTGGTAATGAGATGTGGCAGAGTGAAACAAAAGTGAGGGCACACAGAAGAAGAGTTGTGTTCTTCTGTCAGGGCAACACCAAATCCTCACTAGGATCTTCGTGTGGGCTCTACAAGAAGACACAATGAATATAAAATGGGGATCAAAGTTTGATGTGATGTGATATTTATAGAATGGTTGGTTGACAAAGGCATTTCTGCACACAAGGTGATAGTGGAAATCCTAAGAGAACACAACTGATGTGTCTCTTAGTATTTATTGGTTTATATACTAAGTTACAACTGTTGTACAATATTTGAATACTGTTTTATGATGTGAATGTACAGTTGCATACATATTCTAAATATAGGACACATGAGAATTATCTGTCTCATGGTCGCATTCATTGATAATTTTAATGTTTTTTGGTGTAATACTATTGCGAAAAAATAAGAAAAATTATGATAGGTAACTGTGCATGTTTCCTAACATGTTTGGCCTCAGACATGTTGTTGTGGTGTATCCATGACCATGCATATCCTGTAGTTGGTCCCTTGGTTGGTGCCAAGGGTACTGTGAGGAAGACACCATATTGGTGGGACTGGGTGTACACTGAATGTGAGGTTGCCCAGCTTGCAGATGGGCCTGAGAACCTGGCTATCTGCATGTTAATACAACACAGAAATGTTTCAGGTATATGATGAACATCATGGAAGTGGGTATCTGCTGGCCCAAGCATGTATGCCCCAGTCCAATCCTGTGGAGTGCTGCTTCCATGTCACATCAGGAAACCATGGAGATGCTGGTATTTCCAGTCAATAGTGACAAATAGCTATCAAAATGTTATATAATGAGATCTGATTAAATACTTTTATCTTTACTCTGCAAGTAATTTATTACCAGAGCTAACACTCCAATATTAAAGCAATATTTGAGCTCTGGGGCATCTTATACAAGTCTGAGGGAGTATTGCAAAGCATGGTAAATATTTCACAATTCTGTTGTAAAGCTGGAAAGCTATGAGAGTATCCATCACTCTTGTAGCTAACTGTAGCTCCATTGCCAGAATTGGATCCTCTTGTCAAATATGCTCAAACAACTTAAAACACCAAAATGCACAGATAAACATTTTCAGATGAACTCAATTCAACTTTTTAATATGGTTATTTGTTGCCATTGTTGCCAAGAGTATGAAATCTAGGAGGTTTGAACTAATTGAGACTGCACAGCCACAACCCAGTGGACTCAGCAAAATACCAAAACCTGATCAAGACCTCAGCCACAAATAAATAAAGGTGTGTGAGTAAGCATATATGTAAGAACAAGTAAGACAAATGAATAAACAAAAATTAAGTTAGTCAATATTACTGAGTCAATTACTAATTAATAAAGCATCTCTAGAATAAAGTATGTAAAAACAAAAAGAAATGAAAATGGTATTATTTTCTATTGTCTTCACCCTGGATTACAAGGTTTGATCTATAAATAGAAAGATGCTAGATATTGATCTAATCCATCAGTCTGGCAGATTTGGTAGAATTGGCCAACCCTACTGTGCTAAATCTTTCATTAGCAGAAGATGTATAAGAATTTGACATGTCATACTAAAGATTAAGCTTATCAGGCCTGGTATAATATAGTCTAATATTATCATTTCCTCCTCAGTTTCCTGATAGTATCCATGACTATATGCATGTCAATATGTATAAAACATGATATAGTTGCAATGACTGACATGAGTGCACATCCATGAGGCTGTCTGCTGGCCAGTAGCATCTACATGAGCATGTACTTGCATGGCTGTCTGCAGGCCAAACTGTATGCATGTTGCTGCAGCAGCATGTGGGTCACACTCCTCTGATTGCTCTGTCCATGTGTATTCTGAGAACAGCCTTCTGCCTATGCTTGAGCTTCACATGCTCCATCTCTGTGAACTTGGTGTACAGACCTCGAATGATATCCCTCCTACTATCACTGGCACATGGCCTGGTGCTGCAAATCTTTTGGGGATTGGGATCAGGCCATCTGCAGCAGCCCATGCCACATTTGCATTGCTCATATGATATCCATGCAACTGAGAGCTTGTTGGCAAGGGTGTATGAGTGACAGTACTGTTGTTCCTCCAAGTCTGGAGTAGGGGATTCAGTGTGTCCCACACCCCTTCTTGTGGGATGTGCACATTGCTTTGAGGTTTGACAAAATGTGTGGGGGAGAAATCCATTGCAGATGTGTAATGCATGGGGTACCTGGTGCAGTGCTCATCACTGAACACTTCTGGCCTGCTGGAATGTCATTGTGAGCCTCTGGATTCACCTGGGGTGTACTGATGTCCTGAAAGCCATCAGTGTTCCCAGACAAACCTGTTGGCCCACCAACATGCCCAGATGATCCTGTGGTTTCCTCTTGACTACAGATGGAACTACCTGATGTGCATAGCCTGCTGCACATTTTCTGCCAGGGGGCACTTTGACAAGAATCATATTTGATGTGGTTGCCTGCATAAGTCTCGCCAAGGAAGCCATGCATGATGACCATCATACCTCCATTTGTTCTATCACCTGTGGAGCCTCAACCTCCCAGTTTGTTCCTGTCCTTGGGTGTTTCTCTTCCTCTGCTATGAAGGCATCTGTGAGTGATCTGGACCCATGACCACTGTCAGATCCTTCAGCTGCTGCCCTGGGATGTGTTGATCACCTAGCCCCCCTTGTTTTCTGTCCTCTCATATTGACTGGCATGTGCATAAAGAGTGTGAATTTAATGAAATGAAAAGAATGAGAAGAATGACTAGAAAGAACATAACAATTGACACAAAGAGAATGAGCAGAGAGGGGAGCGAGATTCTGCATGCATTGATGAGAGAAAGAGAAAAGAAAACTCAGTGTCACATGATCACAACATGTTCATTATTCTACTGTGCAAAACATCGCTACATTGCACTTGTTCCTCATTCATCTACCTCCACAAAATGCTGACAAACCTGGTTGATGCAATGCCATTGGCAACAATGACAACACCAATGACAATGCAAACAACAACAACAACAACAACAAGCTTGGGAGGTCATCAGTAAGTCTTTTTTTCTATACTATTTTATATCTTCACTGAGTATACAATAGTCTATGAACAGAGCAGGGAGGAACAGGGCCCAAACAACATTTATCATCATTTGGGCCCCATGAAAGTTTCTTTCTTTCTTTGTTGTTTTCATGTACTGACTATCCTCTTTTTTAGACTAATAACAGCAAAATCACTCTGAGAAGCATGCACCATTCCCAACTGCTATCCCCACCCCTGCACCTCTGCTGCAAGCCCCTGCTCACAGAGTCAATAACAGGATGATGACAAACTCATGGAAATGACACCAGGGAGGCATGGGAGGCCTGTGAAGTGGGGTACCTGCAAGGTGTGTACCTGATCCCTCAACACCCACTATGTCACACTGACAACACACCCACAGGGCATGATGGCAGCAACAGACAGTGCAAAAGCACCTACACCATGCCCATGAGCAGCTGCTTGGGGATCATGGGTGCACACTGCAAACACTGTCCACACCCACCCCACACTGATGTGGACAACACAGCACATGCCACCACACTGATGAGCAACTGCTTGTTGGGTGGATGACAGGCACTTTGGCCACAACAAGGGCCTCAAACAACAGAGCACCCAGAAACAATGACAACAACAAGGCAAAGATGGCACCCACCACCACAATTGGGTCAGGGACCAGGGGACAAGCCCAGCACCTGACACCCACCACTGTGAGCACTCACTCACAGGGTGGATCAAGTGCTAACAGCCATGTCCACCACCCCACAAATGCTGCCTGCACTTACCACACCATCTCATGTGCTAATGAGGTGGCAGTTTTGTTTTTCTTAGCACATGCTACCACCATATATGGGGGCAGCTTTTATTTTCTATATATGTGGCTTATTTTGAGTAATAGACTTTTTTGGTTAAAATTTTGCAGAACTGTATAATAAATACTAATGTAACATTGTTGATGGCTGTTTGAATCTTTCACAACAGATTGCTCAGTGATGGCACACCCCTGGATGATAAGCTTGTTTAGCTGAGTAGTTAATTGGACCCTTTTGTGGGTTCAATCATTGTCACTTTCATTTATATTTGTCCATGCTCTTCTGCAAAACTACTAAGTCCCCAAGGGACAGAAGCCTGACACAGTACATCTAAAAAAGTGTGTTGTGGACCACAGCACATGTGTTGAGCTTCATACCTGCCAAACTTGAATGCAGGGTGTGTGTCAGGTTTGGTTGGTCCCACCTCTATTTAGTTGTTGTTTGGTTGTGATGGAATGCTATGTGCCAATGAGCCAAATGCAGTGGAAAGTTCCACCTTGTCATCACTTGCAAACAGAGCAGTCATGCAGGGGCCTATCAACATGATATCTGGCTGTGAGCCAGGCTCCTAGAACCAGCATCTTGTATTGCTTGGAAGGTTGCTTTATCCCAGTCCCAAGTGTTATGTAACATATGTACTGGACCGGGTTTGGCAACCTACACTGGACTTAAGGTGGACTAGAAAGACAGGATCAAGTTATCTTCATTGCACAGAAGTGGGAACCATCAGCTACAGTAAATGGGGGGATGATAAACTACTGTACCTTCATTGCATGGAAGTGGGAATGAAGGCTAGGAAAAATATGATGTACATAATATATCAGAAAAGATGGCCTGTCAGCAAGAGGCTGCATCAGGTGTGGTTACTGAATAAGTAGGCACCACATCAGTGGTGCAATATTGGAACTGATGTGCATGTGTGCAAAGTGTGGAGTTGTCATCATTGTCAGTGGTAAGTGTTGAGGGAGGTCACATGACCATGTGACCGCAGGCGACCACAGGCAGGCACAGGTAAGTATCAGAAAGGTTTGTGGCACCTATCTTTCATGTGTTGACATTGAGAAATGGGTGAGTGTCATTGTTGTTGTATAGATATGTGCAAGTGCAGGTGAGTGCAGGTGACCACAGGTGACTGCAGGTGAGGGCATCAGTGATGTGTTATGTCAGCATTTTGATGGTGGGTGACTGCAGGCAAGTGTTGGTGAGCATATGCAAGTCTCAGTGTTGGTAGATGTCATGAGTCTGTGTTGGGGCAGACTTACACTCCTCCCCACTTGAAAAAATTGTGTGGGTCTCAGACCTCCATCCCAATTTCATCTTCCCACCAGTTGAGGGCATCTGTATCAGCAATTTCTGAGCCAGGGCACCACTCATCATGTTCCTTCCCATATCCTTCATAATGGACAAGGTATTGTACACCCCTGCCACATTGGCATGCATCCACAATTTTGTTGATGTACCACTCTGTGCTGTCTTCAGTGACAATTGGCCTTGGTTGGGCAGGCACCCAGTCTGGGAAGAGGAGTGGGTCATTGGGGACATATTGTTTTAGAAGGTGTGCATGGAAGCCAGGGAAGGTGTTGGGGTTGTTGGGAAGTTTGAGGGTGATTTCTGAGCATTCAGGGAAGGTGTGACCATGTAAGGGCTCATGTCATGGTATGAATTTGGCAACTCGTGTTTTGCCTTTGCATTTGTAATTGCAGTGGCAATTGTCAGTGGAGAGCATGACAAGGTCGCCAACCTTTTAGGCATCCTCTGGTGCCCAGTGTTCATTGGTGTGGTATGCCTGGCAGATTTTGGCTGTGAGTAGGTTGTCCTGTGCCTCTTGGATGTCTAGGTGGATGTGTGTAATGATATTGTGTGCAGTGATCTGCTCGGTGGTTGCATTCTCATTGAGGGGAGCAATGGGGGGAATGATGCATGGAGATTGGCCAGTTTTGAGTTGGAAACCAGAGATGCCAGTGGATGCATTCATGGTGTTCATGATGGCAAAGTGTACACAAGGGAGTTTGGCTAGCCAGCCATTCTTGTTGTTGTCAACATGGTACTGAATGGCTTGGTTCACAGTTTTGTTTGTCTGCTCAGCTCTTTGAACATGGTACTGTGAAAATGGTCTCATGTTACACCTCATCTCTGACAGAGATGATTGCTTCACCACCAACCTCTGGACTTCACTCCACAAGCTCACCAGCATCAAACCAAAAATGTCAACATTCTATCACCCTGAAACTGATGGCAGCAGTAGTGACCTGGGTGGCAGTGTATGAGGAGTGAAGGTAGTGGGCCAATGAAATCCAGGGCAATGGTGTCAAAGCAGTCATCAGGTACTGGTAGTGGGTGCAAAGGACCAGTGAGTTTTGTGGTCCAGTTTTTCTTTCTCTAGCACTCAGTGCATGATGGGATGTATGCATTTTCCAAGTCCTAGTGCATGTTTGGCCAGTAATAGGAGATGCAGAGGGATTTGTAGCTTTTGTCAAAGCCAAAATGGCCCAAGGTGTCGTGCACCAGATTGTAAAGTAGTTTGTGAACTTTGAGATCTTGTGGGATCACAAGTCAGTGGCTGACATAGAGGAGCTTATCAGTAAGGGTCGCCCCTTCGATGCTCCCCATGTCAATGTCCTTCATAAGTTGTTTGGTGAAGGAATCAGTCTCATAGCCAGTGATAATGGCATCAAGAAGTGACTGATCTGTGGCAATGTTTAATATGCTGCCAGCTGGCATTTTGGGTGCATTGCATGTGTAAGCAGTTGCACAAGTGGTGAGGCATGTATCTGGTATAGCATCAGGCATGTGGGGTAGGGCATCTGTGGCAGTGTTTTCTTTGCTGTGGATGTACGTGATGTTGTAGTCAAAATCAGCCATGTACATTGACCATCTCATTTGTCATCTTGACATCTCCTTCTGTGATTGGAAGTATTCAAGAGTTCAGTGGTCAGTGAAGACTTCAAAATGGGTGCTGAGTAGGTGAGATTGCCATTTCTTAAATACCTTGACTATGGCAAGTAATTCTTTCTCATGGACTGGGTAATTCTTCTTGGCATTATTTAGTTGGTATGAGTCATAGGCAACTGGCTGGGCAGTTTCCCAGGTCACACCAAAACTCAGAACAGTGCCAGTGCTGCAGTCACTGGCATCAGTGGTGACATAAATGTTGGATGCCTTGTCATTGTAATTTATTATGGTGAGACAGTCAGTGCCGAGAACCAGGTCTTTGATGTGCTCAAAGGCAGCCTGGTGTTCTGTGGTCCACAGGGGAAATTCCCAGTCACATTCCTTGGTGGTGAGCAGTGTGAGCACACTCATATATTCAGTGAATGCTGGTAGGAATGTGGCAATGTACCTGGTTAATCCCAGGAATCCCCTGATGTTGGTGGCAGTTGTTGGTTGTGGCCAGGAGGCAATGTGGTCAGTTTTATGGGGATCAGGTTTGATGCCTGATCCAGAGATGATGTGGCTGAGAAAACATAACTCAGAGGTGAAGAGGTTGGATTTTGCCTGGTTGCAATATGTGCTGGATTTTTGGAGGGCCTCAAGAACAGTGGTGCAATTTTGTTCATGTTCCTCCATGGTTTGTGACCATATAATGATGTCATCAAGGCACACAAGACAAATCTTGCCACTGAGTTCCTGGAGTGCATCAGTCATTTGGTGCTGATGCATTGCATCCACCCTGTGGCATGACAGTCCATTCATAGAGTCCCCACAGCATTCTTACAGCAGTGAGGTGAATGTCATCAGGGTGTACTTGGGTCTGGAAGAAGGAGTTGGTCATGTCCATCTTGCCAAATATTTTTCCCTTTCCACAATCAGTGAGTATATCATCTATGTGGGGTAGAGGGAAGTTGTCTCGTACAGTATTACTGTTGAGTGCCCAGTAGTCATTCACCCACCAGGGGTCAACTGTTAAGTCAGGTATGCCAGCAATGTATTTTGGCATGCAGAACACAGGTGAGGCAAATTCTGAGGAAGATGGTCTTATCCAGCCCACCTTCAAGTGGTCATCTAGCAGTCATTTCCAAGGTTCTTGGTATTTCTTTGGCACTGCATATCCTTTCCCATTATTGATCATGGTGGGGTCTTTGAGCTGAATTTGGTGAAACATGTGGCCAGGGATGTCTTCAGTACTATAAGGGAGACAAAGTGGGAAATGGTCCATGAATTTGAGTTTCATCTTTGCATCTTTCTCCTTGAGGAGTTCTTGGAATGCTAGGCCCTCAATGCAATCTTGCACTGCAGACATGATTGGTCTGGGCAGTAAGCAGCCAGTGAGCACTGGTGTTCCAGAGCTTTCAAGAGTGGGTGGTTTTGGAGTCTGAATTTCTTTTTGTGCTGGTGGAGGTATAACTCATTGTTTGCCTTGGGGCTGGGGTGTTTGAGGAGGAGGATTGAGAAGGTTGAAGCCAGACTGTTTGTCAATGGCCATTTGCTCATGTGTGTCAATCACAAACTGTTCAGATAAAAGAAATGGCATTCCTAGTATAATTGGAAATGATAGTCCCTTATTTACTTTCATCCTATGTACCCTCTATTTCCACACCCCCCAGTCTGATTGTAGCTCCAGGTTGACAAACTCCTTGCAGTTGAGGTTCTGCTTACTCAGTGATGACAAATTATTTTCCTTTTTGGGGAGAGGATAATGTTGGAGGCCAAGCTGCTCACAGAGCTCAAGGCTAATCACTGTGGAGGGGGAACCAATGTCCATTAGTGGATGGATTTGTACAGGAAATTCAGTGATGAGGGGGCCAGTGACATATAATGTAGGATAGAGGTGTGATACAGAGAAGGGGACTTCAGCAGGGGGGGGGATGCACAAGTTGGTCTCATTGTCTTTATTCTCCTCTTCCAGTGCAGATGTTGCTGGTGCTGTGAGGGTTGCATAGATTTGGGGATCTGCACAGGTTAGGCCTACCTGTGTGGGTTATGGGTACAGGTACTCATGGGTATGGGTATGGGTCACACTTGGGGTACCTGTGACCTGTGCCTGTACCTGTCACCAAAAAGGGCAACAGCCCAAACTAATAATACTAATCTATGTGAAATTGTAATTAACTACATCTAGAATATTAAATAGGTTGGGCAAGCCCAACTCAACTGGTAGAACTGAGAGCCCTGATATACCCCTGGGGTGCACACAGGCCATTTGGCCTTGTGTGCACCAAGTCACATCTTTGTTGATCATTGTTGATCATTGATGCATTGTTTACACACATTTGTACAAGACTTAAACAAATGCAATACTGAGGGCTCCAACAACTGGGCTCCAACAACAATTGCATTGTTGGAGCCCTGTTAGGAAACATGTACAGTTACCTATCATAATTTTTCTTATTTTTCCGCAATAGTATTACACCAAAAAACATTAAAATTATCAATGAACATGACCGTGAGACGGATAATTCTCACGTGTCCTATATTTAGAATATGTACGCAACTGTACGCTCGCATCGTAAAAACAGTATTCAAATATTGTACAACAGTTGTATCTTAGTATATAAACCAATAAATGCTAAGAGATACATCAGTTGTGTTCTCTTAGGATTGCCACCATCATCTTGTGTGTGGAAAGGCCTTCGTCAACCAACCATTCTATAAATACTGCATCACATCAAACTTTGATCCCTCCTTCTATACTCGTCGCTTCTTCTTGTAGAGCCCACACAAAGATCCCAGTGTGGATTTGGTGTT
>QLOK01001298.1:0-16159 GCA_003313805.1 Tricholoma flavovirens
ATGAACTGAGGTTGAAGGGGAATCCATGCGGGAACCGATTGGTAATCTGGAGGGGTATCGAGGAGAACTTGGCTTCAACTTTTAAGAAGTTGCGCCCTTCGCTTGTTATGGTGTTCAATTTACTGGAGGGTGATCGGGAAATCGGAAGTCCGAAGACAAAGACAAGAGGGTGGTTTATGTATGATAATGTGTGAGAACGTATGGTTAACATATGAGTAACATATGAAACATATGATATTCGAATTGCAGAATACAAATGAAATATCTAAGTTTAAATACTAATATGAAATCTGAGATCAGAGATTTGATCGGAGATTGAGGTAAGAGCTATGTACGTTAGCTGTGGTCGGCAGTACGGGCGGTACCCGAGATATTAACCCGAGGTAAAATCCTATCAGTAACTACAGTAACTATGTACGAAGTCTACAATATGCACTGGAACGGAATCTGATCGATCTCAACATATATCGGAGTTTGGAGCGGTGTTCCAACGGAAGTCCGAGTCGGGTGGAATGGAACGTAACACCCGTAGCCTTTAGTACCATCAGCAATTCCCACAAAAATAAATTGATGTGACTTCGGGTCGAGCTTTGAGTTTTTGCCATCCTGCTGCAAAACCCAGCAAGTTCTGCTGAATTCCTGCAGATCTGATATATTCGGCTTCTTTCCAAAGAGAGTGAGGAAGTCCATGCTGATGTAACATTGTGCATGCATGTTCCACCAGAGTTCATAAACTCCTTGCTAAGAAATTCTCCCCCCCCATCAACATGAAGCTTCTTGAGTTTCCAATCAGTTTGCGTTTCAATAAAACTTTTGTATTGCTTGAATTATGTAAACACCTTGGATTTCTCCTTCATGAAATACATCATCATGCATTGTGCCTTGCCATCAGTGAACATGATGAAATATCAATCTCCCCCTGGAGCTTGAGTATGCACCAGTCCCCACACACCACTAACTGTCAGATCTCCTATCCCCTTTATCTCCATTTGGCTTTCCTTGGGAAAAGGTTGGACATGCTGTTTTGCCATGATGCATGCCTTGCACTGGGTAGCAGGTTCCACTGTCTTATCCACCTCCACTTCTAAAACCATGTCCTTCTCCTTGAGCATTCTCACTGATCCCATGTTCAGATGCCCAAATATCCTGTGCCATTCATCCCATGTTCTGCTGTCCTTGGTAGGGTGTGCTTGGTTGTGTTTGGCAATGCCTTTGACATTCATATCAAATAATCAGTTCATCAACTGGCCCTCCATAACAATAGATTTGTTTGGTGCCTGGAACCTTACCCCTGGTGACACAAATAGATCTGTTATTTTAACCTTGAGTGCACGTGAGATTGAAATAAGATTGAAAGGCACATCAGGCACATGTACCACATCCTTTAGGGTAACCATTGAGGTTTTTCTGTCCATGGTACATTCCAACTGTATTGTGCCTCATCCAAGTCTGGGTGATTTTCCAAAACCAGAAATTTGATGTCCAGGGGTAGGGGTGTAATCAATTAAAATACCTTGATCCCATGCTATGTGTGATGTGCATGCTGAATCTGCCAACCAGGCATCCGGTGAGATGGCCAGTGCAACATCATTCCCATAATCCCCACAGAAAGCGAATTCCTCATCTGCTGCTGTGTGAGCTTCTGTTGGACCCTTGTTCTTCCCTCCTGATCTCCCCTTTCCCAGTTTAGACTTCTTCAGGCAATGCTTGCTGATGTGCCCCATTTCCCCACATCCATAACACGTGATATTGGGATTAAACTTCTTTTTCCCAGGCTTTCCTATCAAAGCCCTATCATCTGAATTTCAAAGATTAAGCTGTTAATCATGTTCTAGAATTCAGGCTATTAATACAGGTGCATCCTTTAGGACCATAGTGTTTATAGAAGCAATGTGATTGTTCCAATTCTCGGGGAGTGAGGTTAGCAGAATAATGGAGAATTCCTCCCCATCAATCTTCTGTCCCAAATTGTGCAGCTCCTCCTGATAGCTGCACAATGTCCAAATATGTTCATCAATGGGCATCTTGTCTGCACATTGAGACCAAAATAGCTTCCACTGTGCGAAGACAATTCCTAATGCCCCCTGAGTCTCCAACAAAGATTTCAATGTGTCCCATGCTTCCTTTGTGCTTGTTGAACTTGCAACATACACCAACATCTTGTTGGCCACCCTTAATTGGATCATGGATAGTGCTGTCCTGTCCTTCTTACACCAAGCTATTTGTTGGGTTGCATCTGTTGGTATTGTAATCAATCCATCGATATACTCCCACAAGTCTTGCCCCATCAAAATATCCATCATTTTGATTTTCCAAATGGCGTAATTTTCAGCACCTGTCAAGGGCTCAATATGGTAAATGTTTCATGTTCATTGGAGCGTTTGAAACATCAGCCATCATTCAAATTTCATCCAGGTGTTATCAGTTCAAGTTTAGCATGAGCATGAAAATCCAGTTAAGGCCATGCCCTGGCCCATAACCTGTTGAGCAGTAGAGGACTTGATAGAGTAAACAACAACTTTGTTAGGTAGCTAACTATGTACATAGAACTTTTATACTAAATGTTGCAAGCATTGCTCAGTAAGCTAATTGGTAAATAATGATCAGTATTATAAATAATTGTGGCTATGCAATCACTGCCACATTCAGCTGTCGGCATTGTTGTCGTGTAATATGGATCTGATCGCAACATACATGATGCACTTCTAATTGTCATTAGACCAATTAAACATTTAACCAAATTGGTCATATAAGATCTTACTATAGTAATCATGTTGTCTTACATCCATACTATATTCATCCTTAGTTTTGTTTCTTGTTGAGTGTAGGGAGACTTAGCTGCCTTTTACTTTTTCTTTAAAAAAGAGGAGGAATAAAGAAATGCAATTGAGGCAGATATAAGTTAGAGATATAATACACAACAAAAGCTTTCTATAGTATCTCATTTAGGGCATGACACCCTGAGGTAGGAGTAAACCTATGATAATGTGCTCATGGTATTCACTCACAATGGTTGTGATTCTGAACTACCAAAAACAAGCCATGACCACCAAGTCCACCATGGCATCCCCAACCACTGATGTAATCAACTGCTCATGCCAGGGTGGAAACAGGGAGGGAGGACAACTAGCAAGCTCAAGCCCTGTTGCATCATTAGTCAATTTGACTGGCAGTGCTTTTGACACAGATTAAGGTATCATTGGTTTAAAGATGAAGGTGTTCAAGAAAGTCATTGCCTTGTTGGAAATACCAGTGTCAGGGTGGACCTGCCAGTTTACAACCTTGTAGATGTATGAGTATGCCACTGCCTTGTTGGAAATACCAATATTGGTGTGGACCTGCTTGAGGACCTTGTAGATGTACAAAGAGTATGTCTCTTTATGATACTGCCAGACACTGGCAGGTGAGAACTCAAAAAGACTGAGAATAAATGGATAGATTATGAATACACTGATGTACACACAATGCCTTAGTATCAATATTTGGGTGGAACTGCTTGGGGACCTTGTAGATGTATGAGGAGTATGTCACTGTTGCATTGTTGGATATCCGAGTATTGGGGTGGACCTGCTTGAGGACCTTGTAGATGTATGAGGAGTATGTCACTGTTGTCTTGTTGAAAATACCAGTGTCGGGGTGGACCTGCTTGAGGACCTTGTGGATGTACGAGGAGTATGTCACTGTTGCCTCCTTGGAAATACTAGTATCAGGGTGGACCTGCTTGAGGACCTTGTAGATGTCTGAGGAGTATGTCACTGTTGCACTGTTGGATATCCTAGTATTGTGGTGGACCTGCTTGAGGACCTTGTATATGTATGAGGAGTATGTCACTGTTGCCTTGTTGGAAATACTAGTATTAGAGTGGACCTGCTTGAGGACATTGTAGATGTATGAGGAGTATGTCACTGTTGTCTTGTTGGAAATACCAGTGTTGGGGTGGACCTGCTTAAGGACCTTGTAGATGTGCAAGGAGTATGTCATTGCCTTGGAAATACCAGTATTAGGGTGGACCTGCTTGAGGACCTTGTAGATGTATGAGGAGTATGTCACTGTTGTCTTGTTGGAAATACCAGTGTTGGGGTGGACCTGCTTGGGGACCTTGTAGATGTACAGGGGGTATGTCATTGCCTTGTTGGAAATACTAGTATGGGGGTGGACCTGCTTGAGGACCTTGTAGATGTATGGGGAGTTCATTGTTGTCCAGTTGGAAATACCAGTTGCCTTCTTGGAAATACTAGTATCAGGGTGGACCTGCTTGAGGACCTTGTAGATGTATGAGGAGTATGTCATTGTTGTCTTGTTGGAAATACCAGTGTTGGGGTGGACCTGCTTGGGGACCTTGTGGATGTATGGGGAGTATGTACTTGCCTTGTTGGACATACAAGTATCAGGGTGGACCTGCTTGAGGACCTTGTGGATGTACAAGGAGTATGTCACTGTTGCCTTCTTGGAAATACTAGTATTGGGGTGGACCTGCTTGAGGACCTTGTAGATGTATGAGGAGTTCACTGTTGCATTGTTGGATATCCTAGTATTGTGGTGGACCTGCTTGAGGACCTTGTAGATGTATGAGGATTATGTCACTGTTGCCTTGTTGGAAATACAAATATTAGGGTGGACCTGCTGGAGGACCTTGTAGATGTACAAGGAGTATGTGGTGGGCCTGCTTGAGGACATTATCTGAATGAGGTGTATGCCACCGCCTTGTTGGAACTACCAGTATCGGGGTGGACCTGCTTGAGCCCTAGTGTTTTAATGTCTGGTTCAATCTGGTTTTTCAACCCCAAAGTGGGTTAACCAGAATTGTTACCAGTCCAGACTGCAACCCCAAATGAAGTAGACAGTAACCAAACTGATGAGGACCAGTTCCATCTGTTTGGTTATAGTTCAAAAAACCTGTTTTGACTGGTTTTCCCCCCCTGGTTTTTTTGTATAACTAACTTAACTCATATATACAAAATAAATAAATACATAAACACCCTGTGAACAGTTGCATGCAGCAGTGTGGTGTAACTACATATGGAATTTTGAAAAAAAAAAAAAAGAACTAGCAACACCACCTTGTGTTTGTAGCAAGGGTGGGGTCATGTGTTCCCACTTCTCATCATCCCTGGTGTTCATCATCCCTGGTCATGGCTACTGTCATTGTCAGCACCTCCAATTCCCCCTATGAGCCACTGCTCATAGATGGGTTTGTGGTGCTAAGTGATGTGGCAGTGGAATGGCTGTTGTCACCCATTGCTGTCCTGCAAGCAGCGATGGTGTGGGGCATGGACCAGTGGTGGGCAACATCAATAGCAAAACAAATAAGAAACCTAAAAAATGAGAGTTAGTAAAGGAAAAGAAAAGGCATTTATAATAAAGAAACATACCTGCCCAAATGACAGACTGGCATGGGTTGGGCTGCCTGTGTTGTGGATGGTGATTTGATGGTGATGTGGTGGTGTTGATGTTGTTTTGGTGATTGTGTGATGTTGTCAGGCAAATGGTGCCTGACCACATGGTTGCAATTCAAATTACAATAATCATATTACTTGTTTGTCTTTGAATGGTATCAAAATTATATAGAACAAGTAGATATAGTAAGAAGACCAGTTCTAGCCCATTTTGACTGGTTTTTAATCAGTTTTTGATCATTTCAAAACAAGGAAACCGTTAAGTGGAGTGCCAGAATGATCTTAAATACAAAGTAACCATAACCAAAAAATGGACCAAACTGAGGTTTAGTTTGGTCTGGTTATGTTTTTATTTTGGTCCTATGGACTGAACCTTAGAACACTATTGAGGACCTTGTGGATGTACAAGGAGTATGTCACTGTTGCCTTGTGGGAAATACAAGTATCAGGGTGGACTTGCTTGAGGACCTTGGAGATGTATGAGGAGTATGTCACTGTTGTTTTGTTGGAAATACCAGTGTTGGGGTGGACCTGCTTGAGGAACTTGTAGATGTATGAGGAGTATGTCAGTGTTGCCTTGTTGGAAATACTAGTATTAGGGTGGACCTGCTTGAGGACCTTGTAGATGTACAAGGAGTATGTCATTGCCTTGTTGGAAATACTAGTATCTGTAAGGGCAACCTTATGATCAGAGTGTGGAACACTCAATGCTTGCAAGGGAAAACCAAAGATTAGAATAATAAGAACTATAACAAGAGAATATTTACCTTGCAAGGGAAAACCAAAGAGAAAACTCTAAGGAACTCCCTGCAAAGCGAAACTATGTGTATAAAGACTGTGTGACATTGTAAAATAGTACCATCCCCATGTAGCCTGAAACAGAGGTGGAAGTGAGAGCAGGGTTGACCTTGATGAGGTCACCAATGCTCACCAAGGATGTCCATGTTCAGCCAACATGAGGATTAGGCAGCATAGGACTGAGAGGGCAGCCTAGGGTTGCATCCAAAGTGCAACAAGGTGGTCACATCGCTTCAAGTATGTTCAATCAAGCATTTAATCAAGCTTGAAGAAGATCGAGCATTTGAACAACTTCAAAGTGTCGATCAAACTTCGAGGTATCAATCAAAGTATTCGGTATTGATCAAGGTTCAAGGTATTTTGAGCAATTGATTGGGTTCAACAAAGTTTGAGTGTTCGATCAAATGTGTTCAAATGTGTTCAAATGGTTTCGTAGTGGTTCTTGTGTCTTTGTTAAGACAATAGCCTCAACTCAAGTACAAGCACTCCTATTGATATAGTCAATCAACAGTTTAGTCATTCTGTCTGTTACCAGAGGCTTTCTCAGTAACACGTTCTATCTTACCAACTCCGAGGCTTTCTGAGTGGTTGAGGGCAGTTCTACTTGTTGAGTTGAGAATGTTACTTGGTCAGGTCAAGCTGAAGAGCAAGACCCCTAAGTACTACAGTTTATATACAAGAAGAGTGGTCCTTATCTACCCATAGGCGAATTAGATGAGAATCAGAAGGAAGAAATAATAAAGGATAAATGTCAAGGGAATAGTAGGGGAATGGTTGGTAAGAAGAAGATAGGAATAAAAGGGAGAAATAGGGTGATGGTCCATTGGGATAGTAAGCAAGAATGAATAATAGGGAAAGAAAAGCAAAAGAGTGTCCAGTCCATCTACTGCTGACAAGATTTGTAACATTACCCCATTTCTATACTGAAAATCACTGATTTTCTTCCATTAAAACCTTGACTTTCCTGAACCCCATGATGGGTAGGGTGAAGGATTAGCCGAATCTGTAGCCAGGGATGGGAACATGGCATGATGTGCTTGTGACGAAGTGGGTGTAGAGATAGGGGACATCAGTGAAGGTTTGCTAAATGGGAGGGGGTTTTCAGGAGTGGGCAGAGAGGAGGGTATCTCGACTCTCAATGGAGTAGCTCGTTGTTCAAACATTACTTGTCTTGTCCTGGCTGGGGATGGAATGGTGAGGTCACTTGGCACGTTTATAGGTGGTGGCAGTTGGAGGCCATCTAGCTCCAGCTCTTCATCATTGGTATCATGGTTAAAACAGATGGTGCTGGTTGTATTTAGGTATGTAGGAGGGGACACCCTCAGGAAACAGTGTTCTTGCCATCATGAAATTTGTAGAAGGGTGAAGAAGGTGACAACTAAAACCAATGCAATTGCAAAGGTGATCAGGATGGGTTTAATGGGCCAGGGGTTTTCGGGCAGTGATGAGAGGGTGCAAGTAGTGGTGGTTTCACAGATTGTGGTAGCGGACATCTTATTGAGGAGAGAGGAAGAGGATGCTTTGAAAGGTAAAGAATGAAGCAAATGGATATAAAAGAAAAGGAGAAGAATAAATGAATATAAAAGGAAATCTATGATATTTGATCTTGTTTGGGACTAATAGTCCCCAATCGGTTCTCCGGTGATATTTGCCCAAGCAGCGTCATCAAAGGTGTTGGAATAAGTAACATCACATGGTTCTTCTTTGAGAGTGGGACAGTGAACTGAGGGGTGTCCGGGAGTGGTCTTCTTGCAGTGAATGCAGGTGGTTTGAGTGCAGTAGGATGGAAATATCCTTCTTGTTTGCATATGTAACAATAGGGTCCTTTCTTGCCTTTATCTTTCTTCTGAACAATTCTGTCAGAGGAAGGGGTCTGTGAAGGTCAGTTATTGGATGGAGGGAGGAGGGGTGATAGGATGGGTAGGATTCCTGTGTTGATGAGGGTGGAGAGTAAGGTGCACTCTTGTGCCTGTGCATTGGTGAGGATGTGCTGGTTAAGGGACCAGGAGTTATACAGGGGGACTAGATTGGGTGTTGGAGCAGGGCTTGTCAGATGGTTGGTTGGTTGTCATGGTTGGATAGGAACAGGTAACTAAGGAGGATGTGTAAGGTGATGGGGAGGGGCATGTCGATGGTACTAGTCTTCATTGTTTTTTTTTCTTTTTTTTCTTCTTCTTTTGTTAGAGTCTCTTTCTTCTTTTGTAGTCTGTCAATAGTTCTTTAGCATGAGATAAGCTCTGCTCTGGCTCCCAAGAATTCTCCAAGGTTGGGTAGCCTTTCCATTTTATCAAGTAGTGGTATCATCACACCTTCTTTCTGTGCATGACCAATGCTTCCACTTCATATTCCTTTTCCCCTTCTAGAAGGTCTGGTGGTGGTTTGGAGAAGTTTGGTCTGTGGGTGTCGGTTTCGAAATAAGGAGTGAGGAGGGCAGCGTGGAAGACCAGGTGTATTCTCCATTGTTTCAGGAGGTCTAATCAGTAATTTAGGGGATTGAGGACTTCTTTTATTGTAAAAGGCCCTTGATGTTTCAGGGCCAGTTTCCTAGATGGATAGGCAATTTTTAAGTTTTTCACTTCAAGCCATACCTTCTGTCCTAATTTGAATGGGGAGAAGTTTCTATGGACTCATTCAGAGACCATCTGTCTGGCGAGTTCGTCAGTTGCCAAGGCTTCATCTCGCACGTTCTGGAGGAGGACAATCCTCTTTTCTAATTCTGGCACATTAGTTTTCGGATAAGGAAGTGGAATTGCCTTTGGTTCGTAGCCCATCATGAGGTAAAACGGGGAGTTCTTTTGTACTGAATGTGTCCTCTGGTTGTGTGCGAATTCTGCCGTGGGTAGGAGACGCTTTCAGTCCCCTGGGTTGTTAGAACAAAACATTTGAAGGTAAACTTTGATCTCTTGGTTTACCGGTTCAGTTTCCCCATTGGTTTGTGGATGATAAGCAGTGCTCATTGCCAATTTAATTCCGAGGATCCATCCAAGTTCTTGGAATAGTTGAGAGGCAAATCTCAGGTCTCTGTCGGAGATTAGCTTATCAGGGAGGCTGAACCTTTTGTACACATAATCCAGGTAAAGGGTGGCAGCTCCTATAGCATCAATGGTTTTGTTACAAGGGATTAGAATTACCCCCTTAGTAAGCCCATTGTCTACCACAACCATTAACACATCGTATCCATCTGATTCTGGTAAGTCCATGATGAAATCAGTTGTTACCAGTGCAAATGGATGCATTGCATCAGATTTGATGAGAGATAAAGGTGGTGTTGTTGGGTGCATATTGACCTTCATCTGTTGACAGGTTGCACATCCTTTTACATGATTCTTGATGAATGTGACCATTCCAGGCCACCAGTAATCTCTTAGTAATAGTTTGGTGGTCTGCCATTGTCTGGGGTGTCCTCCAGGTAACGAGTTGTGATATTTTTCTACTAATTGTCTTTGGAGCTCAATGTCATTGGGCACGTAGCATCTGTTGTTAAAGAAAGTAGGCCATCTTCTACCTTCCAGTCCTTCAAGGATGATTTGATTGATGGGGTCTCTTTTTCCTTGAGGGCTTTGATTGCATCTTGCACTAGGTCCTCTCTCATGCTCTGTTTGGCAGACAGATCATGTATCAATGTGTCAATGAAGTTAATGAACAGGTTGTCCAGTAAGAGAGTAGTGTCTTCATTGTTGGTATCACTTTCAGGGACGTGGTCTTCCCTTTGGGACAGTGCATCGCTTTGTACCATTTGCAATCCAGGAATGTGGACTAACTGTAGGTTAAATTCTGAGAGGAATAGGCTCTATCAGGCCTGTCTTCTGTTGAGCTTTTGTGTGGTTCTGAAGTAGGTAAGGTTCTTGTGGTCAGACAAGATGGTCATTGGGTGTTCTGAGCCAAGTAGGTAGTGTCTCCATGTTTCCAGTGACTGTATGATTGCTAGGAGTTCCCTGTTGTAAATCTTTCTGTAGGGGTGAACAAGTGAGAGATATAACCACAGGGATGCCAGTCTCCATTAACATCTCTTTGCCAGAGGACTGCTCCTATGGCCCATTTCAACACATCTGATTCTATTGCAAAAGGTTTGGTGGAGTTGGGCATTGGTAATACCAGAGTTTCGGTGAACTTCTTTTTAAGGGCATCAAACACCAGCTGACATTCAGAGGTCCATTCAAATTGCTTGGTTTTCTTCATTAATTCATTGAGTGGCTTCGCCAGATCGGTGAAGTGTCCGATGAATTTCCTATAAAAGTTTCCAAAGCCCAAAAATGATCTCACCACCTTTACATTGGTTGGTTCAGGCCATTCCTTTATCCCAGCCAGTTTCGTCAGGTCCATAGAAATTTTGTTAAGTTCAATGATCATTCCTAAAAACTCTACCTTTTGTACCCCAAATTTACACTTTTCTGCTTTGAGGTAGAGGTCATGTTCTTGGAGCTGTTGCAAGACCCATTCCATCCTGATTTGGTGTTCTTGTTGTCCCTTGGAGAAGATGAGGATATCGTCCATGTAGATTATCACCCATCCTTCGTGCAGCATGTCTTTGAAGATGTCATTCATCATCGCTTGAAAGGTAGGGGGTGAGTTGCATAATCCGAAGAACATTACTGTTGGTTCAAATAACCCTCTGTTTGTCTTCAACGATGCTTTCCACTGGTCTCTGTCTTTTATCTGGATGTTATGGTATCCCCAGCAGACGTCCATTTTCATAAACCATTGCACACCCTGTAACTTGTCCATTAAGTCCCCAACTAAGGGGAGCAGGTAGGTGTTCTTGATGGTTCCCTCATTGAAGTATTGATAGTCTTGGCAGGGTTGGAGTGCTTCAGAGTCCTTTTTTGCTATGAAGAAGAAGGGGGAAGCCATTGGGGATTTCAAAGGTTGAATATACCCTTTTCATAGGTTGTCATCAATGAACTCATCCAATTTCTGTTGTTTGGTAAGTGAAAGGGGATAAACTTTTCAATCTTTCAGGATGAAATCTGGTTTGAGATCGATAGTGTGGTCCCAGTGCCTTGAGTGGGGAAATCTTTCCAATGCTGTTTGTTCGAACACCTTTTTCCAGTGAAGAAATTCAGACAGTTGGAGCTGTTCAAGGGGTTTGCCCTTTTCTTGCTCTGCACCATGTGCCAAGTGTTGAGATACCAATGTTTTTACCTTAATCCATACATAGGTCATTCCTTTTCATGGTCGAGGGTTGTCCTTCTTCAGTGAATTCCCCAGTGCTTGGGTCTCCCAGATCATACTCCTACGGTCCTTTGACCATGCGGAATATGCTGGTGGGTCTGTCCTTGTCTGGGATTTCTTCAATGGTTGTCTTGGGTGTCCTTTTTTTCCCTAGTATGCCATAATTCTTCCTGGTTTTCTCTACGATCCTTTGTATCTGAGCAAGGCATTGATCTTCCCAGAATATGAAGGTTCCTTTCTTCCAGTCAATTATGGGGTTTACCTTTCTTAGCCATGGCAGTCCCAGGATAATCAATTCATTCCCTAGTCCAGTGACTAGAAATGTTAGCTTCTCTTTTCTTCTGTGGATCTTCATTTCTTCTCTAGCATAATGGGTGATAGTTCCCTTTTTGTTTGGGGTTCCATCTATGTTTTGTACCAAGACTGGCTTTGCTAGTTCGTGTAGTTTTATCTGGTGCATTTTGGCGAACTTGTGGTCCATGAAGACTCCTCCTGCCCCACAATCAAGGAGGGCATTCATATCAACATCTTTTCATTCGTTTTCTCCCACTCCACTTTAATAGGCAAATGCATCGATTGGTTGTCTGGAGTGGCTAGTAGTACAGAGCAGACAGAAAGTTCAGCAGTACCTGGCATTGTTGCAGGCCGCTTCTTTAAAAACCTGTTTCTTCCATGAGTGTGAGGGTTTTCCCTCTCTCTTCTTTGTCTAAGTCTCCCAGGATAGCTTTGATGTTTGCATACACTTCTGTCCCCTTCCTCTTTGGGAAGAAGCGGTTCATCTGCTCTGGTCATTGGTATTTGCAGTTACTTGTCTGTTGGCTTAGTGGTGGAAAATTCCCATGCATGTGATCGGCCGCTCTATGTCTGGGGCTGTGACATATGAAGCAGAGTCCTTTCTGCATGTGTTCAGTTCATTCTTACTGGGATAGTCAGTTTATCTCCGGCATTGGTTCCATAACTTTGGGAGAAGGAGTAGTTTTCTTTTCATGAATTTCCCATGCTTTTCCTGTGATGGCCTTTGCTCTTCTCCAATTCCCATCATATTTTGATGTGGCTTTGATCATTCCATCCAGGGTGACTGGGACATTCTCCATGGTGAAGATTTTGTTGAGGAGAGCCAGTTTCAAGCTGTCCATGAAGTATTCAATGAGCACAGTATCTTTGGTGAGTCCTGATCTTCCTTTCAGGATAAGGAACTGGCTGATGTAATCTTCTAGGTCATCACCCTGTTTCAGGGTCTTCATTTCTGTTCAGGCTGACCCCGCATCATCTATAGGGGGAAAAGCTTCCTTCACTTCTGTTGTAAATCTCTCCCAAGTTCCCAAATTGGTCCTACTTCCTCGTTCCAATGCCCATGCTGATGCTGTTCCCCCATTCATGAAAGAGAGGGCAAAGATGATCCGCTTCTCATCAGTATCATAGATCGCTTCATTTACTCAGAGAAAGAGTGACACTTCCTGGAGAAACTTTGTTGTCTTGGTTCAATCTCCAGTGAAATCAGATGGAGCCCTGATCTTTATTTCTCTGCTTGCCATATCGGTGTATAGGTCATTGTCATCATCAAGACAGGTAAGTGTTGGCGGTTCTGGAGATTCCTGTTTAATCTTTGGTGGTTCTTCTTCTTCGGCTGAAAAGTCTTCTTCTTTCAAATATTTCCCTGGTTGTCCTGGTTCTGATTTGGTAAACCACTTTCCCTGTGTTTCTGAAAACCTAGTCTGTCTTCCTTGGTAACTATACCAGAGCCCGTCTTTGGTGGTGGCTCCTCTTGGTGGTCGATCAGCAGACTGCTGTCTTCGAGACATGTTTGCCTACTTTGGGGTAAGAGGGCATCAATGTTCAGCTTGACCTTTTGTTAATACAATAGCCTCAACTCAAGTACAAGCACTCCTATTGAGATGGTCGATCAACAGTTTAGTCATTCTGTCTGTTACTGGAGGCTTTCTCAGTGACACATTCTATGTATCTTACTGACTCAGAGGCTTTCTGAGTGGTTGAGGGCAGTTCTACTTGTTGAGTTGAGAATGTTACTTGGTCAGGTCAAGCTGAAGAGCAAGACCCCTAAGTACTACAGTTTATATACAAGAAGAGTGGTCCGTATCTACCAATAAGCAAATTAGATGAGAATCAGAAGGAAGAAATAATAAAGGATAAATGTCAAGGGAATAGTAGGGGAATGGTTGGTAAGAAGAAGATAGGAATAAAAGGGAGAAATAGGGTGATGGTCCATTGGGATAGTAAGCAAGAATGAATAATAGGGAAAGAAAAGAAAAAGAGTGTCCAGTCCATCTACTGCTGACAAGATTCATAACAGTCTTCATGTGTGTTTGTTGATGTTTGTCGAGGTACATCGGTTGTTTGTAGGGGCTTGTAGATGTTCGTTTGAATGGTCCCCTTACAGTATCAGGGTGGATCTGCTTGAGGACCTTGTAGATGTACAAGGAGTATGTCACTGTTGCCTTGTTGGAAATCCTTGTATTGGGGTGGACCTGCTTGGGGACCTTGTGGATGTACAAGGAGTATGTCACCATTGTCTTGTTGGGAATACCAGTGTCAGGTTGGACCTGCTTGAGGACCTTGTAGATGTATGAGGAGCATGTCATTGCCTTGTTGGAAATACCAGTATCAGGGTAGACCTACTTGAGGACCTTGTATATGTATGAAGAGTATGTCTCTTTACAATAGTGGCAGTTCTGACACTGCCAGTGGCAGGTCATAACTTAAAAAGAATGAGAATAAATGAATAGATTATAAATACACTGATGTACAAACAATGCCTTATGACTATTGGGGTGGACCTGCTTGATGACCTTTAAGGAAGAGTAAGAAACACAATTGAGGAGGATATAAGTTAGAGATATGATACATGACAAAAGCTTTGATAATATCTCAATTAGGGCATGATGGACCTGCTTGAGGACCTTGTAATGTATGAGGAATATTCCACTGCCTTGTTGGAAATACCAGTGTCAGGGTGGACCTGCTTGAGGACCTTGTAGATGTATGGAGGAGTATGTCACTGTTGCCTTGTTGGATATACTAGTATCAGGGTGGACCTACTTGAGGACCTTGTAGATGTATGAGGAGTAGGTCACTGTTGTCTTGTTGGAAATACCAGTGTTGGGGTGGACCTGCTTGAGGACCTTGTAAATGTACAAGGAGTGTCATTGCCCTGTTGTAAATACTAGTATCAGGGTGGACCTGCTTGAGGACCTTGTAGATGTATGAAGACTACATCTCTTTACAATACTGGCAGTTCTGACACTGCCAGTGGCAGGTCATAACT
Source organism: Tricholoma flavovirens (assembly GCA_003313805.1). Classification (NCBI taxonomy): domain Eukaryota; kingdom Fungi; phylum Basidiomycota; class Agaricomycetes; order Agaricales; family Tricholomataceae; genus Tricholoma; species Tricholoma flavovirens. The sequence goes on from QLOK01001298.1 coordinate 14,650, forward strand.
TAAAAAGAATGAGAATAAATGAATAGATTATGAATACACTGATGTACAAACAATGCCTTATGACTATTAGGGTGGACCTGCTTGAGGACTTTTAAAGAAGAGGAGTAATAATGAAACACAGTTGAGGAGGACATAAGTTAGAGATATGATACATGACAAAAACTTTCTATAGTATCACAATTAGGGCATGATGGACCTGCTTGAGGACCTTGTAAATGTATGAGGAATATTCCACTGCCTTGTTGGAAATACCAGTGTCGGAGTGGACCTTCTTGAGGACCTTGTAGATGTATGAGGAGTATGTCACTGTTGCCTTGTTGGACCTACTTGAGAACCTTGTAGATGTATGAGGAGTAGGTCACTGTTGTCTTGTTGGAAATACCAGTGTTGGGGTGGACCTGCATGAGGATCTTGTAGATGTAAGAGGAGTATGACATTGCCTCATTGGAAATACCAGTATCAGGGTGGACCTGCTTGAGGACCTTGTAGATGTCCAAGGATTATGTCACTGTTGCCTTGTTGGTAATACTAGTATTGGGGTGGACCTGCTTGAGGTCCTTGTAGATGTATGAAGAGTATGTCTCTTTCCAATACTGGCAGTTCTAGTGTTGCCAACAGCCTGGCTCGGGGCTGCAGGCCGTCAGGGCGGGCCATTATTTTGGGCGAGCCGAGCCGCTAAATTGGCCCCTGGCTAACCTGGCTTGGCTCTCAAACTGGGCGGCTCTAAGCGGCTCTGAGCCGGCTAAGCCAGTCAAAAATAGGATGCTATCACCATGCTTTTCCATCACCTCTATGCACTTCCCCTGTGTTTTTCTGATGTTCGTTTTGTTATCCACACTCTTTTACAGTCTCTCGTTTCCCTATTCCACCATTATCTTGTCATTGGTGTGTTTCTATAGTATCGATAGTCCTTTTTGCATCATCATCACTGATCTCCCTTATCTAGACTTGCTGATAACAACAACAATGGATTGCTGGACCTCTCCTCCCCTCCAAAAGGGATGTGAGAGGTCCTCAAAAGACAAGGGAGGTTCAGGAGATCCAGTGAGTGTATTTTCCATGGCTAAACTATGTACCACTGACGTGCTGCAACAATAGAGCCAAGCCCTCTCGCTGAAACTTCTGCCAACACCACCCTGTTTTTCTCAACTTTCTCCAGGTTGCCAAGACTTTCAGTATCGGTATGTAGTTTAGTTATTGATATAGTTATTTTTTGTAAAGCTAATGCAACGACAATGACAATAGGTCAGGACATCCAGCCTATGCGAGACACGACCTGTTTCATCAAGTGGCCCGAATATGTCTGCCTGCAACACCGGAAGGTCATCGGTAGCATGCAGGGGATCTGGTGAGTGTATTCCCCAACAGCTCAACTACGTACCACTGACATGCTGCAAGCATAGAGCTGTAACACCGAAACGTCTGCTGGCACCACGTCACCTCCAGTGTCCTCCCTACTGCTTTATTTTGGCCGCTATGACCCATTTTTGAACTGCCTCTCTTCTAACCT
>QLOK01001310.1:1280-33521 GCA_003313805.1 Tricholoma flavovirens
CAAGATATGTTAAATACACCTGACCTTCACTCATAGGTCAGGTGTGTTTGACCACCATTGTGTATTGTGTTGTTCATCTAGTATCCCTCGCAGGTCGAGCATGTTTGACCTGCGAGGTCTATTCAGATCTGTGGCCATCTGCTACAAGATATGCTCTTGCAGGTCAAAGGTGCTTGACTTGTGATATATATACAATCATTGCACACTATATGTTCAATACACTCACAGGTCAGGTGTGTTTGATAGGCATATTGTATCGAGTTGTTGATCTGGTATCCCTCACAGGTCGATGGTGCTTGACTTGCAAGATGTATGCAATCATCACACACTATATGTTCAACACACATGACCTCCACATGTACCTCAGGTGGGTTCAACCTGCCAGTCTCCTGCACAGTTCGCCTGCATATCTTTACACCTTCACACTGCATGATACTCACTTTTCTCACCTCTTGTCCACTGTTATCATGTCTGTATCCTTTCAACTACATCTCATAGCTTGCTTGGTCAAACTGTATATAATTTGTACCTTTCTTGGCTTAATCCTTGTACTCTTGCAATGTTATTCTATTTATAGACTCATCCTAGATACATTTTATACTCTGCTTATATGGTCCAACCCCTTATGCAACCTGTTATCCCTGTTGGACCTGCAGCAACCCACTCACTAAACCACAGGCCCAACCAAGGCCCTACACAGGTCCAACCCTAACCCACTGCTCAAAAAGTGTACTGAATACCACAACACACAACTAACTCGCTCTAACCATCTTTTTCTTATCAATCATCATATTCTGACATATCATTTACTTGAATCATCTTCCCATTGCCCTAAGATCCTCCTAATCTTGATTAATCTTGATTATAACATTATTTATATTCATCACTTTTCATTTTAATTTACTTGCCAACCCAGCTCCCTCACAACTCTTCATCCTTTTCAACCTCTCATTCAGTATCATTATCTTTTGCTTCCCATGCCATTTTCCTTCAGTCATCATCTTTTCTTAAACCTCCATCCTTCACCATCCCATTTTCCCTTTACATACAACATTGTCATTCAACATCCACTGTTGGCCATGCCCTTTTCCTTTACATTCTAGTCCATGCCTGCAAAATCCCACCCTACTTTGATAATCCATTTCCTATTCAACTACACACCCCATTTCTCAACCAACATCCTTTTGCTATTTCATCATTCTATCATTGCCAGTTCAGCCTGCCTTTGTCCTTTCCTCTACAACATTATTCATCTTCACAACAAGCTCTCTGAAATCATTACACTTGGTTGTAATCTATTGTTAATTCCTTGGTCTTCAACTTACTTCACAACAATGTCTCTCATAACTATTTTTCACACTCAGAACTCTTTCAGCTTAAAGAATTCACAACATTCACAACACTTGCTTTTCCAGACATTTTCCTTAAAGTAATGTGTAACACACCTGTCAATAATTTCTCTTCACAAGTCAGAATAGCCAGTTTCAAATCTGCCATTTCACAGGGAAAAGGGCACCCTTGGGGAAACAGCACCCAGGGTGCCCTTTTCCTTCACAATCCCTTTTTTTTGGCATTCCCTGCCAACCAAATCTGGGAAAAGTCATTCATTTGCCAGAAAAGGGGGGAAAAGGGCACCCTTTACCCATATAAGATACTTAGGAGGTCCAGTATGTTCAACCAGTAAGGTCTTTTGAGATTCAATACATAATGGCATCTGGCATCTGATACACACCCACAGGTCAAATGTGCTCCTCCTGCAAGATATATACAATCATTCCACAAGATATGTTAAATACACCTGACCTTCACTTGTAGGTCAGGCATGTTTGACCACCATTGTGTATCCAGTTGTTGATCCAGTATCCCTCCCAGGTCAAGCATATTCAACCTGTGAGTTCTATTCAGATCTGAGGCCATCTGCCACAAGATACACTCTCACAGGTCAAAGGTGCTTGACTTGCGATATATATATACAATCATTGCACACTATATGTTCAATCCACTCACAGGTCAGGTGTGTTTGATATGTATATTGTATTGAGTTGTTGATCTGGTATCTCTCGCAGGTCGAGAGGTCTATTCAGATGTGATGCATTCTGCCCTGAGATACACTCTTGCAGGTCAATGGTGCTTGACTTGCAAGATGTATACAATCATCACACACTATATGTTCAACACACATGACCTCCACATGTACCTCAGGTGGGTTCAACCTGCCAGTCTCCTGCACAGTTCACCTGCATATCTTTACACCTTCACACTGCATGATACTCACTGTTCTGACCTCTTGTCCACTGTTATCATGTCTGTATCCTTTTAACTGCATCTCATAGCTTACTTGGTCGAACTGTATATAATTTGTACCTTTCTCAGCTTAATCCTTGTACTCTTGCAATGTTATTCTATTTATAGACACATCCTAGATACATTTTACACTCTGGTTCTGAATGACTGCACCAAGGCCTTTTGTGACAATGGTCACAACAGCTTTGATTGGGTTTTGGGTTACATGCACTGATTTTGCAAAACATCTTCAAGATAGCAAGGGTTCACAAGGGGCTAGCTGGACAAGCAAGCATGGTAATTACTTCTTTGACTTTGCTTGTTCTTACCTAATAAGTATTTACACAGGTAAATAAATAAATCCATGCCATAAACCTTATCCAGATGGGTCTAGCAGTGGCATGCCATCCTGGTGTGGCAAGGCTATCAAATTATGGATCAAACTGGAGGTTTTTGCCTAATGACAAGTTAAGGCATCTGTACACAAGGATCAGGGAGACCCTGTCACATAATGACTATGGCGAATATTTTACTATTCAGCTGTTATTCGGTAAAAATATTACAACGGAGCTGGTAAAACAAGGTCAGGTAATATCACCAAACAATGTTTGATAGATAGTTACAGCACTTCCATAATGTAATGAGATTTTTTATTTTTGCAATTTCCATATCTGGAATGTAGTCATTTTCTATCAGAATCATTCGTTTGTCAGTTCTTGTGCACTCTCACCAAGTTTCCGACCTTCCAACTACTTTTCAACAAAAACTCAGCTATGGACCTGCATGCAAAACCTTTGAAACTTCCAAAACCAATCAAAACTAACTGAACTACTTTGTGAACTTGCTGAGTTGCATTCAATAGTGATTGTCTTCTAAGTCTTTTGGCTTTGTGAAAATTCCTTTGGGTAAGTAAGCCATCAACTGAAGGCTTACTCAATCTTACACTGGCAGTCAGTTGGTAAATCCATAGTACATAGTTTCTGAGTTTCTGAGTTTCTGAGATTCCAGAAATTGACAGTTTGCTGGCTTGATGAAGAGATACACAAATACTGAGTCATTCTTCATTATCATATTTATATTCAATCAAGTGTAATAACTACTGTGGAAATGAATACCGAAGACTAAGTCATAACAATTCAAAATATTAATAATAAGCGCCAAAGGCATTGGTCATAAACTTGTACACATTTATTGTGCGCCGTCCAAACATGTTCTTACAGCGCTGTTCTTATGGCGCTGTTTATTCCAGCAGTTCAAACTTATTTATTCTGCACTGTCCAAACATGCTCTTACGGCGCTGTTTATTCAAGCAGCGCGAACTTTCTGCACCGTCCGAACATGTTCTTACAGCACTGTTTATTTGAGCTGTTCAAACATGTTTATTCTGAGCTATCTGAACACATTCCTATGGTGCACTTTTGGCTGTCCTTTCCTTGCCCATACCCTGCCCATACCCTTACCCATGCATCATATATATTATAGAATTGTGCCACGCCAGATTTTCAGCAGGCCCAAATAGGTGACATTACAAGAGTACCTGTTTCATATACCTTACACCTTCAGGAAAAAATGATAGGAGGAAGATTTTTATGACTCCACAATAGCTGCTCTGTGAAGCAGGTGAATACGAGTCATCTTCCTGATACTTGAGGAGTCGTGAAATGTGCAATTACACCTGCCATCACCCCCATCACTTGTCCAGGCTGGACAGGCACCCTAATTCCCAGTTGAGGTGCCACAAATTCTGCTCCTTCCCAATTGCCTATGGCCCAAACCCATGTAATGGTTTTTTTAGCATCATTGAAGTCCAAGTGGATTCTCTCACTTGAACCTTCTTTGACTGCGATGGTAAAAAATGCCCCATCAAAATCCAATGCCAGGCGAAGACTGAGTTCCTTGCCTAACCATGCATGGACATGCTTATGAGCCCTGGAAACCTTATTCAGCCTTCTTCCATCTAATTTCAAGATATGTTTTATTTACATACTCTTCTTGCCTTTTCCACTGATGTGGCAAGTACTCCTTTGTCATTTTGATTATTTTGGGAATGACAAACTTCTTTACCAACCGTAGTAGCTTGTTGATTGCCAAAATAGCCTCCAGAGTCTGGCAGTGACTTTCCGAGGTTATGTGCGGCGTAGGTGCAGTCGCTTCCCACACACCCCAATGATAAGCAGGCATGGCTGAGCGTGCCTCTTCCCATTTGATAAGGTGGTGTGGTGTGGTAACTTGGAGTTCATCCCAAGCAGCTAGAATCTCCCCTTGATTCTTCCATGAGATGAGTGAATCCAAGTGAAGTAGAAGATACGGAGGGTGATCAGGATCTCGTGAAAGTTCTGACAAGGGTGTTGGTATTTTCAAAATCCCATGAGACACAGAAGGTAAGATGGGAAAGGTTTCAGGATATTTAGCATCTGGGTATTCTAGCCCAATAGTTTTTCAAACCAATTCCTGATCTTTTCTGGTATGGACAAAGTCACTGGGATAGTGGGAGGGGTGATAGATTTATAATGGAGTGGTAAGTCCTGCAGCCTTCATGAACAAATTTATTTTGTACTGGTCAGATTGTTGATAGTATTACATGCCCACTCAGGGCTGCCACTGTCAATGTATTTGTGCCGCCTTTTCTTTTGCATCTTTCTACTGCATGTTCCACGATGTGTGATTTTTTTTCAGCCACTATTCCCTTGCATTGCAGGTTCATCTTCCTCAAGGTTAGGGTTTGCTTTGTCCAGGTTCATTTCCAGCATTATTATGACTGCAGCAAATTCCTTTTTGTCAATTGTAAGTTCAATGCAATCTGGCTTACACACACTTTTCACAGAGGCTGTATATAGATTGTAGCTCCTAATACTGCCTTGATGGATCATCCTATACAGAGCCAATAAAAAGAATGTAGAGGCTGTGATAACTAGGCACTCACTGCGACTACTCGCAACGACTTTCTAGATTGTTGTGGATAATGGGTAAAGATGAACTTAACAAAACAACAACATACATTTATCATGTGACTATGATGGAAGCAGATACACTTGGTCACTGGGTATAATGATTGCCATTCACGATGCCATAATGGGTTTCTCTAGGGAAAGAAGGGACAGAATATGGTGGTGTTGGATGGCGGTCACTATGGGACAGAGATGAGGAATATATTCCCTCATATGGAAATGATATACCTGTACTGCCAATGTCAGCCATTTACACCCATAATGAGGCAGCCAATAGGGCACAAAGCCATACTGTAACCTTACTGACAGGTATCTGGCTGGAGACCTCATGACTGCTGTACTGCATATGTACAGCTATGGCACACAGCCCTATTAATGGAATTCCGTTTTTGATGGACTCTAGCACTTGGTGGATATAGCAGTTGTCCAACATAATGTAATTCCTTTTCACAAGCTGCAGGGGCATTCCACAGAGGCCGCACACCAGCAGCTGTGGAACAAAATACAATTTCGTTTTCATGGACACCAGCATTTGGTGAACATAATCCAATTCCATTTTCACAAACTGCATGGGCATTCCGCAGAGGCCCCACTCAAGCAGTTGTGGAAAGTAATACAATTCCACTTTCATGGATACCAGCAGTTGGTGAATGTAACTCAATTCCGTTTTCACAAACTGCATGGGCATTCCTCACAGGCCGCACACCAGCAGTTGTGGAACGTAACTCCGTTCCATTTTCATGGATTCCAGAAGTTATCAAACATAATGTGATCACCAACTGCACGGGCGTTCCACAGAGGCCGCACACCAGCAGTTGTTGAAATGTATCATGATTTGGTTTTCGACTGCAAAGGTGTTCCACAAAGGCTGCATACCAGCAGAATTATGGATGACTAGGAACTCGTAGCTACTACTAGCAATGACCTCATAGATTATCCTGGATGATGGTCGATGGTTGATTTTAAAAAACAAAATAAATGCACATAATGATCACGTGATGATATGCAGCGAAGCATGTGTCATACGAGAAAATCACGTGGCGGCCCTGTGGGTAAACCGGTTTCACCCTCTCACTATCATACAAGATATTCATCACTGCCAAATGAATGGTAATGCATTTGAGTATCTCAAATTAAATTGCTTGAGTAGACAGAATGGTCATTTTATATACATTTTATGGTCATAATTCAAGGGGGGAATCTGGGAACGGTAGATGTATCAAGCTAGGCATGGTCCAAGAAATGTACGATATACAAGAAGTAACTTAGCTGCAAGAAGCTCCGGAAACCATCCATACTACTACTCTACTCCTCCCAATATGATAAATCCCCTTGAAGGAATTTGTCACACAGAGCATTGATTGCTGTCCTGAGCATTGTTATGGGCCTGGCACAAATGGTCCCTAAGGCAGCCCTCCACTCTTTGGAATTTTTCGGTTTAGATCCAGCCTGAATCTTGTGCAATCTATTCCAGTACCACTGCTCATTATCCGCCATCCAATAGCCATGGTTATACCCCGACGATGTCCAGATCAAGGCTTTCAGAAACCAAGACCTATCTTCCACTTGAGACTTTTGATCTGGAGGATTTTAAGGGCCTCAGTAGTATTTTGCCCTCAGAAGACAGTTTAGTATACACACTGTTATGAACTTGGTATATTCCACATATGGTATCCTCTGCAGCCTGTGTTAGATAGTTGTCAACCAGAGTATAGCCATCCAGATTCCCGAAAGTCCTTCCACTCCAGGCTACACTTGATGCAGGACCATTGATAACCCTCTTGTGTGGTACAGTATCAATGGTTAGCTGCCATACTATTCCACCTTGCATAAGTGCCACAATCATAATCTGCAGTGTAGTGGTGTTCCTCTGGTGCATATAGACCCCATGTACCCTCCCACTGTTCCCTTGGTATTGCATAAGGCAAATGTATGTTCTTTCCCTGCTCCACCCAAACAATCAGGGCTTCCCCAGTTGTCGGTTTACTTAACATCCTATCAACCCTCTCTGCCTCGGCTTTATCCTCCATCGGTCGTTGACACAAAGCATCATCACCAGTCTCAGTTTGCATTTTGGCCATGCATTCCTCAGCAAGATGAGCAAGAAGAACTTCTGGTCCTTCAACTTGTGGATCGGCCATATCATCTTCCCCTTGAAGAGATAGGGGAGGCAATTCAGGTGAATCCTCCATGACGATCTGTGGGCCTTCATCATTCACAAGTGGTGAGGGAGAGAAACAGTTTTGAAGGATGCCTAGGGCATTTGTTGGAGGACAGATTAGTGGGTCACATTCATGTTATACCAAAATACAATACTTCCATGGGGATCATCATCGGGTGGCATCTGGTCACAGATCCGGTCTATGGCATGTCTTGCTTCAGCTCGACAGGGGCGATACCACCAAACGGGGTCATCATCTTGAAGCCTCAGAGGATGGAAGCCCCAGTTAATGAACAATGGGATGTTAGCTACCTTGTATTTGGGAACGTCTGTTTGTACATGGAAGTGGTGGCACAAACATAACTTCCAGGATGAAACCCTGGTGTCAAATTGCAAACAAAAGACTCTGCAAGCTCACTGAGCCATATAGCATCCATATCCAGCTTGGTTTCCTCATGAATGAGCCAGCTGGGCACTGTTCCTTCAATGGGAGGGTATACTGACATATCCAGGGCAATGGTAAAGGAAATGAATGCTGTGAGCATCATGAAGGCATTGCAAGATTTGTAAATGGACGTGGCGCAATCTTCTGATCTCCTAAAATGCTGCATATAGCTGAGTTCATATGGGAGGGTGGAGGGGTGGATCTCTAACCAATCATACCTTGCCATGATATGTCGACGAAGGAGACCAGTTGCTAGCTGCACCAATTTCCCCTCCAAGAGTTGCCATGCCAGAGCAGCATCTGAATGAAGATGCCACATATGCCCATCCTTCCACCAGAGTATCGGGAGGCGACCCGATATAAGATTAAGGCATGAGAATGGTCCAGTCCACTCGGGCCGTAAGGGCCAGAAGCCAAGGAAAGGCTCCAGCGGGTCTAACCAGTGGGTCTTGCAGGGTCTGCGGTAGTAGTCTCTCAACAACCCATTGTCGCCATCGGAGGATGGGCAATGAAGAGGTTTGCGGAGGTATGGCATGTTGGGTGAGGACCAGAGGCCCCAGTTTTCTGGCTCCCAGAAGACATATATCTTCTCCTTCCAGGCAGCCAGGACTTGGAGTTCATCGTCTTCCAGATGAACATCAAAGAGATCGCTATTCTGCAAGGAATCCATCTGATGTAAGTATAGTGCAGCTTTAGCAACAGGAAGGAGGTTTTTTTTTTTGATCCGGCTCAAAGACAGGTATAGGGATACTTACTGAAGGAATATAACGTGTTAATTCGTCGTTGACGAGGTGCGGTGAGAAGAGAAAACAGACCAGAATGTAATTTGAGGATCCCTACAATGAATTTGCAGATCGTCAAAGACAATGGCAAAGAGTATATTGAAGACCCGTAGAGTGTAACCCAGTGGAAATGGCCTCAGGATACTTATTGAAGGAATTGAACATGTTAAGTCGTTGTGGAAGATGTGTGGTGAGAAGAGAAAATGGAACCCCAGGACATACTTTGAGGATCTGTTCAACAAGTTTTTTGATCATCAAAGACAATGGCGAAGAGTATACTGAAGTTACATAGAGTGTAACCCAGCGGAAACTTTGGGGAAACTTGAATGGCCTTGGGGATAACAGACAACTATGAACTTGCAGCTACTACTAGCCATGACTTCGCAGATCGTCAATGATGAGTGTCGAGGTCCAAGTCCTAAAAGATAAGAACTGAACGGGAGGCAGAACTGAGTGCTGAATTTTCTGAATCCTCAATAAACCCCATCCATGTTATGAAATATGGTGAGCTGGGATAATTCTGGACAGCGGTCATGGTCTTGTAACCTGGCTCAGGAAAGAGCCATTTGAAGGCCCTCTGACAATCAGCCAAAGAAGCATTCTTGTAAGCAATGTTGGTAAAAACATCGGAAAGGGTTAGAGTCTTGTATATATCTTCTTTCCATTCTCGGCGTTTATTGGTGGTCAGCTTGAGGTATGAAGGATTTGTCATTCCCCATGGATTAGGTGCTTTGCCAGTAAGATCAATGACAAATTGATGCCAGAGCTGGGAAAGGAAGGTATCAATGGTCTGATTTTCTTCAGCAGGGGGCAAGGATGAGCAATCCTCCACATCTGAGCCATCATCCTGCATAGCCAGGAGGGTATGGCCTTTAAATTCTAGGTCAAACAGCGTTGGCTCTGGCTCGCCAGTGAGATTGATATATTTTGGCAACCTTGCTTTATTTGCAGGCCACTTGCTGGCAAGTGCAGCCCTCGGGATAATCCCTGACTTCTGATACATGCCCTTGACCTCGTCCAATGTCATGCCCCCAAACCAGAACTTAAATGCTGGTTCTGTAAGAGCTGTTCCACCAATGCATAGCTGAGGGACAGCATTCCCAACCATGATACGACGAAAGAAGATGCATCCATAGGGTATATATGGTACCCTGGGGTGCTCTCCCTCATCGTCCTCCTCCTCCTCCTCCTCCTTCCAATCTGCCTGTATGGATGTGTTATATGCAAGGACATCGTGATTTAAGTTCTCAGCCTCTGATAGTGGAAGAGCAGCATCCATGAGTCATCTTGCTGCTGGTCCATCCTCAGGGCGAGCATGTAAGCCATTTAGCAACCACACACATGCTGCAGTTAAGGTGAGTGCTTCCGGAATGAGTCGACCATGGTTTGCACCACTGGCTTGGTGGAAAAGGGTTTTGCTGATAGCCAGTAACCTTGTCATGCAGAAAGACCTACATGAACAATGGAGTAGGTATAAATGGTAGCATAGACAAGAAAGGACTTACCACCACTCCTGGCGCATAAATGAACAGAGACAGGTTTTCAATACGTGAGGGTCAAACTCCATCAGGACTCATGTGGCAAATCTATAGGGTACCTAGACCTCGAGACATGCATTTGAGGAGTTAGCCGTGCATGCCTCTTCATAGATCCCATAGATGCCTTCAATGGTTTTCGCTGGTTGATCCATGCCCATGGCCTCTTTGACCGTAATAAATTTGGCATGGTGCCTGCCCTCAGGGTGATAAACGATGGACTTGTCAGTTGTGTAAGCCTGGATGTATGTCGCCTTGTACTCTCCTTGAGCCTGGATTACAGGAGTGGCACGAAAGCTGCTAATGGCTGTGAGATGGCTGGCAGGATCTCATGAGTACTTTGATGAATTAATGTCGGAAATCCTCTCTGCATGCTCATCTGAAATATGCAACACCTGCTGGACTACCTCGTGATGAGTAGAAGTAGTCCATTGGAGGCATTCCTCCTGATCGCTACTGATCTCAATGCTGACATCAATGTACCAGTCTCCAACCTCTGGGACTTCACGAGATAGCTGTGCATGCTGAACGAAATCAAAAAGGTAGTATTCCACAAACTCTAAGTCGACTTGATGGTATGTGCTATGTTTTGTTCCACGGATAGTGTGCAAAACAAAGAAGTCATGCGCCCAGGCAGTGTCATCCTCAGAGATGAGGGGGTTCCCAGCCAATTCCATGCAAATACAGTCTGCGAGATGATCAACGACATTGCTGGGAATGAGCTTTGTACCCCAGGCAAAGCCTCCTCTCGTCTTCTTAGCTCTAAACTGCTCTGTTGAATACTTGGCCGGCCACTCTGAGGCAATGCTTTGACCAAGTAAGGTGGCAATGGCAGGGCGAAAGCCATTTTCATACCAGAAGGCTCATTCACGTATGGTCAGATGGTAAGGCTTTGACTGCTGGGAACGCTCGGGCAACCATAGTCCAGGGAAAAAAATATGTAACTGGTGCTGCATACCAAACATGCCAAACTGGAAATTGGGGATCTTGTGGTAGTTGACTTGTTTCACCTCCTGGGGAAAAAATACGTTGGTCAAGGATTCAATTAGAAGTTGGATTGCAGAAACTCCCCTCGATGAGTGACAGCATGTTATAGATGAATGCTCATCGTGAGAGCAAAAGTATCATGTGGAACGACATATACAGAGATTGGGCAGTTGACCATGAGCTTGTCAACGATGCCCAGGAGGGAGTCATAGTCCCAGGAGATTCGAAGAGAATGGTAAGCTTCAATGACATTCTGAATTGGATCGACAAAGGCTTGCTGTGCATGTCCATCTTCATCAATGTATTCACCTGTCAGGACAAATGGGATGAAGTTATCATCTGTTTCATCATTTTCATGTAAAGTGTTAGCACGGTCAGAAAATTCACGAAGGCTGTGGGATACAACTGGGTGATTGTTGAAGAGCTCAGCCATGGGAGATGCTACACATGATTGATGGGAGGTAATATGTTGACAAGCGGTTCAGATTCTGACTGCCTCCAGGTAAGACAAACTGATATAGACCATAGCGATTTGTGCTTTAATTAATGTAAACTCTCTTTGACATGGCATGAGGCAATGGGCACAACAAAAGAAATGACAAATTTGGCATCAAGCTGTGTCAAGAGTGGATGTGTTTTACATGAGTTCCAGGGCGATCTCTACAATAATTCGGACCCAGATTCCAATGGCCTTGAGGTTGGATGAAAATATATAGACAGATAATAATTTCTCCTTGAATAATGAGCTGTCTGTCCAATTGGGGTACATGGTGATGAAAAGCACAAATGTCCAGCGGGTGACAAATGGATAGAGGTCTGCAACATGCAGTGGTAAAGTGATTCTGGCAAATGAAAAGGAGATAACAGGGTTGCAAATTGTGGGGGAGTTTGAGGGAAAAATCAGAAGAGCATGAGGAAGCGAGAAGCACCATCTAAGGAATCTTGAAGGTCCAGAGGACCCCAGATAGCCAGTCAGGGATGCACAACATGTTCATATTGGGGACTACTCCCTAACAGAACTTGTCATTGTCATTGCCAATGCCTATGGAGGACCTGCACGAAACTACTTTCATGCAGGGAACTTGACGGAGGGAGAAAGTCAGATGGCTAGCATGGTCAAAGATGAATAGACATGGGTGTTGAAGAGTAATAGATCAATTGGTGGCTGTGTTTCATCACTGCCTCATTCGCACAGCCACTCTGATTGGTTCTGATTTCAATCATGTCTTTCTCCCTCTGGATAGATCCTGCATAGAAGTAGTTCTGTGCAGGTTCTGTTCGGCTTATGCATCATCGACACGGCAGCAATGAGTTCTATTAGGGAGTAGTCCCCAACATAAATGCGTTCTGTGTCCCTGGCTGGCTATCCCCAATTTCTTGACATTCAAGATTCCTTATACGGTGTTTCGAGTTTCCTTCCAGCAATGGCCATTCCTCTGGCATGTCTTCACTTTTTTTCATGCTCAAAACCCCTAGTCCTTTTGACTGAGCGCTTCAACAACACTTATGTCTATTCTTTGATGACAATGCATGGTTCTCTGTGATGTTCTCCCTCCATCAAGATGGACCCTGCATGGAGGTAATTCCGTGCAGGTCCTCCATCAGCAGTGGCAATGATAACAACAATATGTTCTATTAGGGAGTAGTCCCCAATATGAACATGTCCTCAATGTGTTCTACATCCCTGGCTGGCTATCCCCAATCCTCTTTACCTTGAAGATCCCTCACATGGTACTTCTAGCTCGCCTCCCACATGGCCCATTTATAGTCATACAGCTTCCAGTGCCTTGATAAAATTTTACTCATTCAATGGTGCCCCGTGGGAGTGGCCTGCCTGGCATGAGCGTACTGGCATCCACCATGGCCTCTTCCCAGATGACAACTCCAAACTACCAAAAGGCTGGACTCGTAGGGATGCTATCAATGTCCAGTCCTGCTTCTGAGCATATCATCTCCTGCCCACCGAAGAGAAGAAGCTCTCCTTTTCAGTCAAATCAAAGGGGACTTCAGCCTATCCAGGATGTGAGTTCTGGAATAATTTCATCCTTAGAAAATGGGATTCATGGAATATTCATACCACTGTCATTGAGGAGCTCAGGGAGTGGGGTATCCACCCCCTTGATATTCTTATCTCTGAGAATGACATTGATGTGCAGTGGCCTTCTGCCGATAGCTATCTTCCTATCATCCTTGACTCTCTTGTGCTAAAGTTGTTTGATGTAGAGGCCTTTCCAAATGGCAGCCTTGTGTTGAGACCAGCACTGTGGAAAGCATTTCGAATTATTCCACAGAGGTCCTGGAACACGATCCGCATGCAAGTGAATACAATGAAGAACCGTCCAATTGAGATTGAGGCAGCAGCCATAGCTGCATTCAACGGTAAGCCCCTCCTGCATGCCCTTCATTGATTTTTCTGAATCCATAATAGATCTTGAGATGGGCAAGGTTACTAAGACGAAAGTCTCACATGCCATCTGTACTGTTGCCAAGTGGAGGGATACCACAGAGCTCTTCCATACCATCGATAATATCAAGAAGGCCCAGGATATGCTTGCAGAGCTACAGACGATCCTAGAGGGTTTGGGAGTGCAGATTCCAAAAAGAGTAGCTGCAAAAGGCAAGTGGATTGTTCTATCTAATGATGGTTCTCTAATCGCATACCCAGGTCCCTCCAAGGTAAACCCACAGCACTTGGCTATGGAAGAAGACGTCAGTGATGTGCTCAACCTCTACCATGAGTACTTTGACCAGGATGTTGAGGATGAAGAGGAGCCACCAATACTGGATGCTCTACCAGAAAAACAGAAGCTCAATGATTGTGGTGGTGATTTTGGCATGGAAGAAGAGGCCAAGATGACACCTGCATCATTGGCCATATTGTTAGGCTATAGGACAGGCATACCCCCATCATTCAATACTGTCCGTGATAGATCTGGGTTAACCCCTTGGGACAACCTGGATTCCTTCTCCTCTAAGAATATTGATATGCTACCTGACAATCTGACAAAGTTACGCCTCCATTGGCACCAGCTTGCTGGAAACCATTCTATTATGTGATCTGTCCTTTCCAAGGTCCCTGATGCCTCATCCATCCATGGAATGCTCATTGCAGATGAGGTTGGCCTTGGAAAGAGAGTGCAAAGCAATTGCAGTGATAGCATTTTTCATGCAGGACGTCTTCTTACATAAAACCAACAAAAAGTGCCCAAGAATCCCTGGTAAGAGGTCTTATTATCTCTATGTCATTAACCCATGTGCTCACTTGGCTGTATTCCAGTGGAACACCCTTTTCTTGGTGACAAAGGCAAGTTCCCGTCACTCCCACATCTCATATTTTGTCCTGGTACTCTTGTGGCACAGTGGGTGAGCAAACCAAAGGTTTTCTTGCAACCAAAATCCGTGGACATCTTCATCTATGATAATGGAGCAGACTTCTGGTCTTCCTCAGGACCCATGCATTGCTCCAAGCATCAACCACACAACCGGATTATTGTTGCCTCCCATTCCATGTGTTGGGCATTTTCAACAAAATCAGACTGGTTACTGACCGCCTAGTATTGCAGGTTTTATTCAAAGAAATGAGTAGCAACTTCCATAAATCCAGGAAGAACAAAAAAGATGCTCAGCCATGGGACCTACCAACAAACAAAGAATCCCTAGACAACACCCTCTTTGGCCACTCCTTTCTCACCATCATTGTTGATGAAGCACACCACATGTGGAACCCAGGCAACAAACATTGCAGCGCCTTGGAACTCCTGGAGTGGGCAACAGTGCGGCTCATTATGATGGCTACTCCTCTCCATACATTTTCGAAGGTGAGTCAGTAATGTAAATTCTCAACAGTAACAATGCAGGAAAAGGATGATGCGGCATCTGTGCGGAGGGCAAAGAAGCTCTGATGATGGAGAAAGTCTGCTAGCTGAATAAGTCCAGGCCATAAAGCGCCTGCAGGGCCATCTCAGGGGCCATCTCCTCCGGAGGACGACAGAGAGCCTCGACCATGAGGACAAGCCACTGCTGCCACTACCCCCATACCAAGAGATCTTGGGCACATTGACATTGACAAAGAGAGAGACTGACATTATTCAGAACTGAGCTGCCACCACCAAAGCAGTGTGAGTACCACACCATCCCCTTGCACCCTTCATTTCTCACCCCATCTGCAGTCTTGAATCAAGCAGTAATCTGTCAAAGATCCAAACAAAAGTAAGTATCTGCTGGTGAATAGAGTTGTCAGTCCTGTCTGACAAACATCTTATAGAAATTTTACCTGGGATACCACACGGCTGTCAGGTATGCGAAGAAAGACTCTACCACAATTTGGCCATCCTTCAAGATGCTTGATGAATGGATGCCGGTCAAGAGTACAAAAATGGATGTCTGTGCACAACTCTGTGTGCACTACCTTACCCATGACAAGGTGGATGATGTATCATTTCTGGATGGGCAGGCTGTCTTCCCAAAGGTTATGGTCAATGCTGGACAACAGCTTCAGAAGACGTGCTGGATCATCATCTTCCAGGAGTTCTCCTCCATGGCACAACTTCTGCAAAATGTGCAAAACCTATCCTCCATATCTTTCATGTCTGACGCTCTCTATTTTAGGTTTTGCACCTCTATGGGGTCCAGAGCATGGCCATAAATGGCAAGATCTCCTTCGAAAAGCAAGACAAGCTAATAAGGGAGTTCCACAATGCCAAGAACCCTGTTAGAGTCCTGATCTTCTCAAGCATCGGCTCAGCAGGGCTCAACCTTTCTGTATCGGATATCATTATATTCTTCATGAGCCTTGCTATTCCACGTCATTTATGATTTTTTCCTGCTCATCATCAACCCACATAGGACCAGCCATGGTCGGCACAGGATGAGAGACAGATACGAGGACGAGCCCATGGCCAACCCCAGAAGAAAATTGTCAAAATAATCCATCTACTTGCAAATGACTCGGCTGACCTCCTCATGAATGCCGTGGCATGAGGGAAACGGGATATGTTTGATGCCTTTGTCAATAAGGAGCTTTGAGAAGGTTCATCCCCCCAATTATTATCACTTTTTAGGAATTCAAACCAACTTTTGCAGAGTTGGAAAAGCTGTTGAAAGGCTGCATTCCTGATGTCCATGATGATGCAACACCCACCCCACCTTGCCAAAAGCCTAAAATACCTCAAAAGCCCATCATTGTCGGAGATGCTATTAGCGAGCCAGATACCTCCATACTCCTGTCAGACCCAGATAACCCTCTACTCCCATCAGACCCAGATACCTCTATATTCCGATCAGAACAGGATATTGGTACTTTGGATGGAGAGGGGCTCAGTGATGCGCCAAATTCCAGTATGTCAGATGGCCTCTGACTTGAATGTAAACCTTATTTACTACATGTGAAGGCTGACTGCTTATTTATTCTTTAAGTGCAGGAGATGGAATTAGACAAAACAGAGAAGCAAGCAGTTAGACAACCCCCAACCAAACGCTGGAGGTTACCCAAGATCATCAATGAAGATGAAGAAGGTACCATTCTCAGTCCACTCAAAGTTGTACACTAATGAAAAGGTCTGTACAGAATCCATTGCCCGGAATTCCCTTGTCGCTTATGGAAGCTCCCCAATAAACTCTGATGAAGAGAGCCATCCAATGAAACATTCCAGACAAGGAATGATTGGAGCCAAAGGTGGTGCTCAAATAATGGCCAGGCACATTGGGCTTCAGCAACAGCCCACTACTGGTGAGTCTCCCACCCTGCAATTATTAAGAATGGCTCATTCTTATGTTTAATATAGCTTCTTTGGTGGCAGAAAAGGAAAAGATTGTTGAGAATGACACCTCATCCAAGTCATCATGTAAGTCCTTCAATTGATCTCAAAACTCAGATTTGAATCAAGCCACGTTGCAGAGAAATATAAGGAGAAGACATCTATACTAAAGACTGTACCACAGCAATTCCTTGTCTCTCCAGCTGAACAAAGTAAGTCAAGCGAAATTTAATTCCATAATCAATTTTGACATGGTACTTGCAGCTGGAAGCTCTGGTATGCCTAGTGCCAGTGCACCAACATATGAGAAGATGAGGCCAAATCCCTTTGCTCATAAACCCACAATGCCTTCTGGATCCAATCCAAATCCCTGCCCACCCAGTGACATGCCACATGGGATTCCCAACTGTCAACCAGGACAATTGGATGATGTCTCTGTTCCATCAATGTCTGCCCAGAAAGGTAAACATGGAAAAAAAGCCAGGTCTTATGCTTATACATGGATGCTAAACCATGGATTGATATCAGTCAACCTTCTAACCGCTGATTTTCTATCTTGGCCTGTTGGACATGTTGTATATAGAATGTGATTGATCACCTACATGAGCGTCTCATATGTTCTCATTCAATACCAAAGGGTGTAACACTTTATGCTTACTATTATGGGGCTGAATGTCATGCCTGTTCACCGACCTAAACCATGCAAATTGATCCTGCATGAAAGTAGTTTTGTGCAGGATTTTTATCCTATCTGTTCTCTATGTCAAAAACATGCCAATGGGTCAGATGATATTGTTGTGCTCTTCTACAATAAGGATGATCCTGCATGAAAGTCGTTTTGTGCAGGATTTTTGTCCTGTCTGTTCTCTATAACCCTAAACTTTGTCTCAAAACACATCATCATCAACATTGCGGCATAGGCGAAATTTTGCAGTGAGTACTACATGTTCATCATGGATGTTCCAGACTCACAAGTGAATTTTTAGTAAGGACTGTGAAATATATGTTTCTCGAGACACACCATCGATCTGTACTCACACATGGTTGAGTGCTTTATATCTCATCTTAGACGTTTGGACTTACGAATAAAATTCTGTAGTGAGTACTGGATATGTACATGTTGTCATAGATGTTTGGACTAACAAATAAAATTCTGGAGTGATTACTCTGCATGTACATATCGTCGTAGACGTTTGGACTAAGAAATAAAATTCTGCAGTGAGTACTCATATGTACATGTCGTCATAGACATTTGGACTAACAAATACAATTCTGTAGTGAGTACTCTACATGTACATGTCGTCATAGACATTTGGACTAACAAATACAATCCTGTACTGAGTACTCTACATGTACATGTCGTCGTAGCTGTTCCGATTCACAAATATAATTCTGTAATGAGTACTGGGTAGGCACATATCGTCATAGACGTTTGGATGAACAAATAAAATTCTGTGGTGAGTACTCATATGTACATGTCGTCATAGATGTTCTGATTCACAAATAAAATTTTGTAGTGAGTACTGTATATGTACATGGCATCATAGACATTTGAACTAACAAAAAAATCTGCAGTGAGTACTCTACATGTTTAGACTAACAAAGACAATTCATTATTGAGTACTCTGCATGTGCATGTCATCATAGACATTCTGATTCACAAATAAAATTCTGTAGTGAGTACTGTATAGGCACATATTGTCATAGACGTTTGGACTAACAAATAAAATTCTGTAGTGAGTACTCTACATGTACATGTCATCTTAGACGTTCTGATTCACAAATAAATTTCTGCAGTGAGTACTGTATATGTACATGTCGTCATAGATGTTTAGACTAACAAATAAAATTCTGTAGTGAGTACTCTACATGTACATGTCGTCTTAGACGTTCTGATTCACAAATAAATTTCTGCAGTGAGTACTGTATATGTACATGTCATCATAGACGTTTGGACCAGCAAATAAAATTCTGTAGTGAGTACTCTACTTGTACATGTCATCGTTGACATTCTGATTCACAAACAAAATTCTGTAGTAACTACTGTATATGTCCATGTCGTCATAGACGTTTGGACTAACAAAGAAAATTCTGTAGTGAGTACTCTGCATGTGCATGTCGTCATAGATGTTCTGATTCACAAATAAAGTTCTGTAGTGACTACTGGATATGTACATGTTGTCATAGACGCTTGGACTAACAAATAAAATTCTGTAGTGAGTACTCGTATGTACATGTCGTCATAGACGTTTGGACCAGCAAATAAAATTCTGTAGTGAGTACTCTACTTGTACATGTCATCGTAGACGTTCTGATTCACATATAAATTTCTTTAGTGAGTACTGTATATGTACATGTCATCATAGACGTTTGGACTAACAAAGAAAATTCTGTAGTGAGTACTCTGCATGTGCATGTTGTTGTAGACATTCTGATTCACAAACAAAATTCTGTAGTGAGTACTGTATGTGTACATGTCGTCATAGACATTTGGACTAACAAAGAAAATTCTGTGGTTAGTACTAGATATGTACATGTCATCATAGACATTTGGACTAATAAAGAAAATTCTGTGGTCAGTGCTCTGCATGTGCATGTGGGTGTATGTCGTCGTAGACATTCTGATTCACAAATAAAATTCTGTAGTGAGTACTGTATATGTACATGTCGTCATAGACGTTTGGACTAACAAAGCAAATTCTGTAGTGAGTACTCTATGTGTACATGTTGTCGTAGACATTCTGATTCACAAATAACATTCTGTAGCGAGTACTGTATATGTACATGTTGTCATAGACATTTGGACTAACAAAGAAAATTCTGTAGTGAGTACTCTGCATGTGCATGTCATCGTAGACGTTCTGATTCACAAATAAAATTCTGTAGTGAGTACCTGTGTAGGCACATATCGTCATAGATGTTTGGACTTACAAATAAAATTCTGTAGTGAGTACTCTACATGTACATGTCGTCTCAGACGTTCAGATTCACAAATAAATTTCTGCAGTGAGTACTGTATATGTACATGTCATCATAGCCTTTTGGACTAACACAGAACATTCTGTAGTGAGTACTCATATGTACATGTTGTCATAGATGTTTGGACTAAAAAGGAAAATTCTGTAGTGAGTACTCTACGTGTACATGTCGTCATAGACGTTCTGATTCACAAATAAAATTCTGTAATGAGTACTGTATATGTACATTTCGTCATAGACGTTTGGACCAACAAAGAAAATTCTGTAGTGAGTACTCTGAATGTGCATGTCATTGTAGCGTTCTGATTCACAAATAAATTTCTGTAGTGAGTACTCTATAGGCACATATTGTCATAGTCGTTTGGACTAACAAATAAAATTCTGTAGGGAGTACTCTACATGTAGATGTCATCATAGACATTCTGATTCACAGAAAAAATTCTGTAGTGAGTACTGTATAT
The DNA here is from genome assembly GCA_003313805.1 of Tricholoma flavovirens. NCBI lineage: Eukaryota > Fungi > Basidiomycota > Agaricomycetes > Agaricales > Tricholomataceae > Tricholoma > Tricholoma flavovirens. The sequence continues at coordinate 21,617 of QLOK01001310.1, forward strand.
GTACATGTCGTCATAGACGTTAGGACAAACAAATACAATTCTGTAGTGAGTACTCTACATGTACATGTCATTGTAGACATTCTGATTCACACACAAATTATTGCAGTGAGTACTGTATATGTACATGTCATCATAGACGTTTAGACTAACAAATAAAATTCTGTAGTGAGTACTCATATGTACATGTCATATTTTTGTCTTGTCTGGTCATCTATAATGATGACAAGTTGATCTGCCAGTTTTGCATGCTCTTTGCTAATCTATGACAAGAACCAGTATCCATGCAATCATGCAGATTTATGCATGATTTTTGTCACATCTGTTTGTCCACAAAAATGAAAAGTCAATTGCATGGATTTGCATGGTCTTTAATCTTGTATGATGATGAATGGCAACTCTTCTGTTACATTTTCTTAGACATTTCTGACTCAGAAATAAAACTCTTTGGTGAATACCATACATTCTGTAGATAAACAGTACCCTCCTTGCAATTGTTGCTTCTTTACCTCCTACACTTGTTGCAGGCCTGAGGAAATCATCTACAAAGTTAGAGCAGTACCGTCACACCCTGACAATAGGACAAGTCCTGCGGACTATTGCTGCAATGCTAAATCCACATCTTGATGTAAGTACTTCTCAGAAGATTTCTCCATTTGAGGTGTGTTGCAAATTGTGCCCAGCGATCCACTGCATGAATGATGAGATGCATCATCTACAACATGACTGGAGTGTTTTTACATACCCAAACACACATGTCCAAGGGACAATTGCTGCAATACTCATGTCACATGTCTCTGTAAAGTACTTCTCAGACAATGCCAGCTCTCCTGGTCCATATTCTGACTCTCCCTGTCCCACTCCCCTACTCTCCCTTCCCCTGCTCACCCTGCTGCCTTCCCCTACTCTCCCTACCCTACCACCCTAAGTTTTCCTACCCTACCCACCCTACCATCCCAAAATCTCTCCTTATAACCCTAAGAAGATGGGGCAATGATGGGGGGAAGAGTGTTGGAAAAGATTACAATCAGACCTCTATTGCCAATCGCTCACTCAGGGGGGGCATGCATCATCCACATGTTTTGCATGTGACATCCTCATGTTTGTCAGGTGATTGACATATGATAGGCCATACGCTCATGGATCAAGTGTATTAAATTCTGATATCTCTTATCCCTCGCAGGTCGAGTATGTTCAACCTGCGAGGTATATCCAGATCAAAGGGCATAGGCACCCTGATAAAGAGATATATTCAATTCTCATACAATACCATGACTTCAACACACATAACAGTCACTCGCCACTCCAGTATGTTCGAACTGCAACCTGTATTGTATCCTTTTATCTGCTATCCCTTGCAGGTCGAGTATGTTCGACATGCGAGGTATATCCAGATCAAAGGGCATAGGCAGCCTGATACAGACATATATTCAATTCTCATACAATTCAATGTCTTCAACACACATGACAGTCACTCGCCACTCCAGTGTGTTCGACCTGCAAGGTATATCCAGATGCAACAGCATCCCAGCCCTCATACTGAGTTATATTACCTTATCATAGAATACAATATGTTCAACATATATGACCACCACTCGCAGGTTGAGCATGTTCAACCTGCAAGGTATATCCACATGGATGGGCATCTGCACCCCAACAGCGACCTTGACACCTTTCTCCTATACATGAAAATGTCGGGGCTCCTTTAGGTGCCACGCAGTCATTAGTATGATTCCGCTTCAGTAAACGGTTAATGGTAAAGTCAGGCCAAAAATCCATCGGGGGGGTTGACTGTATGATTGACTACTCCAAGTCTAGGCGATTGGGAGGATGTTCAAATTTCAAATAGCCAAGCTCCATCTACCACGAAGATTTGGTCATATAGGGAGCTGGTGACAGAGGTATGGAGATCAGATCCTGAGCAATAGAAATCAACCCTCATGCATGGCAAAATCACATACCATCGAGTCTGCATGGAACACTGGGATTTCCAAGTCCTTTGAATCCCATAACTCCTCGTCAAGATCCTCTATGACTTGAAGCATCTCAGTCACGCCACTCCGAGTCAGGTATCCACTGTGATATGGAACCCCAAGAACCAAGAACTGGATGGAGAAGATGGGCTTGCTGGGGTTTAGCTTACAACCTGTTACATACCTGGGGTCACAGGCATTTTGATAAGTCCTCATCCTGCGTTTCCACAAATTGCTCTCATGTGTTCCAATCTGCACCCCAATTCACACTCCTTGATGAACAACTCATAACAGCACACTGCCGCCTCCGAACATTGTGGAATACGGTACACAGTCAGACTTGAGCTGCTTCCCAACCGTCCCATTATACTTTATATGTGGATGTTAGTCTATACATGTTGCATCTGTCAACAGCAATTCATGATGACCCTTGGACATGGGTGGCAGTGGCCTCGACACTTTTCTCTTATACACAAAGACGTCAGGGCTCCTTTAGGTGCCAAGCAGTCATTAGAATGATTCTGCCTCACGAAACAGTAAACAAGTCAACTTGGTCTCGAGCATAACAAATAGCTCCAGCTGCAAACAATGCGAGCTAGATTGGTAAAGAAATCAAAAATTATTCTGGGACTGGGAGTCGTTGGCCCAATGCCCCAAATGATTTTGCCCTGGTGCCCGGAGGAGTGGCTGAATCTCCAGTCAAAGAGGCGTCTCAAGCACATCCACTGAGGGGACCTGAGCATGGATTTGAGTAATGAAGAGGTTCTAGCTGCAAACAATGCAAGCTGTCAATGCAGCCCTTCTGGGCTGGCTTTCACCACATTTCCATTCAATTTCTGGACATCATCCTCCACATGGCACTGTACTCCAGTTGCCCGGAGTAGTACTAAGATATTGAAGAAAGTACTTGCCATGTCATGTTGAACTTCAACATTACCTAAGGACTATTGCAAGCTCGAGCAGCAGCAACTCTGGATATACCACGACAAGAAGCTACATTCCCACACACCTATGGAGACATATCTCCTGCAGCTTTCTGGAGGTCACCTTCAATGGGGCTTCCTGCAGTCGGAGAAATGTTCAACAGATGATGGCGCAAAACATGTTCTACCTGATCAGTTCGGGTACCCGCTGACTATAAGGCCCCTGAGGTAAGAATCATCTATGCATTCAAAGCCTGGGCATGAACATGAACATGAATGTTGCCACATAATGCGAAGAGGGTGCAACATGGCAGAATTCCCACTGTGGGGTTGCAGGTGAAAACCATTGTAAACGCATGATCCAGTGGTTCGGTCCCATGTGTCCGTCAGCAAAAGAGCGAAGAGGGCTTTCCAGGATACAAGTCCATCGTGCTCAAATTTGGAGACCAGACCTCGTAGTAGACATTGTTAAGTGGAATGGTGCAGGAAATTGCAGGGTGAGACGATGGTACATAAAATGTTATGCCATCGTCGACCTCGGCTGGTTGATGGCAGAAGTGCTGAATATCTAAACAAGGATTGGGAAAATGAAAGGGAGCTTGTCTGGTGGGGTCAGAAAATCCACCCATGAGGTTGTGCGTAGGAGGCTGTTTTATCACTGCAGACAATGCAAACGAGAATGCCAGTGTCATAGTAGGTGGGTAAAATTTGAGACTGCAGGCAACTGAGTAACAAATGGGTCCAGCTGCAACAATGTGAACTAGAGTGGTAGAGAGTTCAGGTATTATGCTGGTACTGGAAGTTGTGCACCAAACGCTCCGAATGATTTTTCCCCGGGTGCCTAGAGGGAAGCGGCTGATCTCCAGCCAAAGAGGTGTCTGAAGCCCATCCACTGAGGGGGTCCGAGTGTAGATTTGAGTTATGAAGAGGTTCCAGCTGTAAATAATGGGCGTATGGTCACTGCAGAGTTCATGAGTGTATGTAGTTACAGAACACCTTGCTAATTACATGCTCCATCATCCGAGGCATTCCCCTCTGACATGTTATCATCATCAAGATCGTTCTGATAAACCATATCGTCCTCGCCTAGCGAACACTCGTCCAGACCATCCTCATCTTCCCCTGGGTGTTCAACTTCCTGCCTGTTGAAATCAGTTTCTTGCTCCTCCATTTCTGCTCGTACTAGCGGCACCTCCATGATGTCAGCACTGCCAAAGGCATAGGTGTGTCCCACACCGTAACCCCAGTGGTAGCGGGTTACCATGTCGCGATCAACAAACCTAAGAAAAATGGGAACAGCGCAGAGAAGAGACAAAAATAGCCTGATTGCACCAACTCACCGATTGACATAATAGGCAAACCAATCATTCTGATCCTGTGAAAGTTTGGAGAAGAGTTTACTGTCAGGATGCACCCGCCCTCTGGAAAAGGCAGGAATGATATGGCACCCTCGCAGGATGTCCACTGGGTCAAGAAATCCAAATGCATCTACGTTACCAGTCATGGGTGGGAAGTAAACGCGGTCCAGTTGCCTAGTTTTCCAACCTGACTGGGTACCTTCTGTAACATTATACCATCTAACCCACAAAAAGTCCAGCCTCCATGAACGGTAGTCAAGATTTTGTTCGCCAAGGTAGACGACATTTGCGTGGAAGATACCAATAACATGTGCATAGCAAAATGGGTGTTCACTTGGATCTTCTGCAAATGCGGAGTTGAGCATCATGATATCGCAATGCGAAGACCCTGCATGTATGACGTCTTCTCCCTGCTGAGCATCGTAAGTTGTGTAGTTGACCTGCATGGTGTTATGCTTGTAGAATCTGTCATGTTTAAACACAACTGTTTGCCAATCTCCCAAAGGTTCATCTGGCTTATAATCATGTGAGGAGGCACCCATTCCATCCGCATCCCACCCATTTACTTCAGCAAGATGTGCCTGAATCCTGGGAAGAAGGTGCTGCTTTAATTTGGGGATAAAGCCCTACAAGAGTTTAGGGATTGTGAAAGAAATTGGGGATCGCTAAGGCACACACCTCAATAGCTGGGTCACCTGAGTGTTTCTGAATGAACAGGCTGAGGTGTTCAAGAAGATTTTCACTTTTGCCCATCGTGTGCTGGGCTTCAGGCCTTGTAGCACGTTCTTTGTCACCACGTTGGCTTGCAGAAATTTGCGGACACATCCTACAAATACGAGCTTGACGGTGCTCTATTCAAGCCAACTGCAGCACAAACTCCTTGCAATCAGTATGTTTGTATCTCATTTTGGCATTTCGGTGCTCTAACTCTCCCTGGCCAGGAATGATTAGCCTGTAACAAGCCTGTGGGGCCATGAGCGACATACACATTCAGTACTGTATGAATCAGTTGTGCTGTATTGCCTGATGTGCTCCACATAATCACCGAGAGAATGGTATTTATAGGTGTCTATGTTGAACGTTTTTGCCCTTCTTGTTGATGCATCTGCTTCTAGTGTTGTGAGTTCAACCTGACCGGAGGCTGAGACAGAGGAGGTAGATGACTTTTTTACAGCTCGGCGTGCACGGGTGTTGGCTTCACATTGGAGTTCGTGAGTGTTAAACTTCCTGCAGGTATGGTTCACAAACCATCGGAATTTAACTCCAAGAAAGGCAGTGGCTTCACCCAGTAATGCCAACGTCTGATCAGTATGCATGTGGAGCTTTGCGAGCGCATGCCAGTGAGCGCATGCAAAAAGCAGCTGCAGGATATCATACTCATCCTCGTCATTGAATAAACCATCGAACACTGGTACTGCACACTGTCAGTATAACACAAAAGAACAGCATACGTGAACTTGACATAGAAAAGGTCAGACAAAGAAAAGTGCATACCTGTAAAAGATCCTCAAAATCGTGTGCGGCAGATCTTTTCATTGCCGAAGCATTTGAAGAGAATTTCCGGATTGTCCCTCTTCCAAATGTAGGGACTTGTCGAAACCTTTGAACTACCAATTAAAGGCGCCATAATAATGTGGTAAACAATGTGGTGCATATCTAACTTATTGATGAGAGAGCTTCCTTTCGAATCCAGCATGCGAAGCAAATGAATGAAAAGTGCCTTCCAAACACCCTGCTCAAACTCATGCATGAGGTCAACAACAAGCATTAGAAACAGGTCAAAATCGACTTCTGACAGCCTCATAGAGAAGGCATTCTAGGCGGCAGGTTAGTCTGGCTTCATCCAAGTTGAGTGCTGATACCCACAGCAATGGGTGCCAGAGACTGTTCCATGAGTATCTTATTAACTTTTCCCCTGTCCACCATGTATCGCCCCTTGTATATTGCATCTTGAGCATCTGCTACCATATGCCTTGTCTGAAAACTGTCCTTTCTTCCCCGTTTGTCACAGTGCCTCTTGTCACGGAGCATACCCATATCCCGGAAATTCTGTGCTGGGATGAGGCAGCGGGGACATGGATAACGGCCTTTTTCACTGAGGCTATTGTCAACCTAAAGGTTGGAGTTTCATGTGAGAAAGACGAGACGCATATACTTCCACCACTCACTTCTCAGGATAATCCGCAGAATGTGTGAATATTCTAGGATAAAATCTTCGCATAATCCCATCCAGGCACTCGACTACAAGGCTGTGCATGTATGCGCTAACAAAGTCATCATCTAGTATAACTGCCCATTGTGCATGGAATACTTCACTCCAGCAGTACCTGAGGAAGCCATTGGTAGGGCCTCCAGCTCCGACATAGGGGCCAACAAAATCCTTAAACTTGTCAGGCAGCTGAGATATCCCCATTAGCATTACAACAAGGTTAGCAGATAAGTATTTGGGCTCATAGATTCGAAGTACACTATGTGGTTGCAAAGGTTTAATGAGGGCATGCAATGCCTATACTTGGACTCATTTCCGAAGCACATATACACAGGCCATAGTTTCGTTTTCCCACAAGATGTGAGAAGGGTCTCGTCCGACCAGAACATGAGAGCGATGATGCAACAGGGAAGTTGACAACCAGGTTACCCAGGCCCATCTTGCAAAGCTTTATGGGTGTGTTCAAATGATGAGGAGGTGTAGATTTCACCATGTACCCTAGTCTCCTTGCTTTCTAGTGTCAGCCTCCAAGATAGCTCAAATGGCTCATAGTGAAAGTGTTGGTTGTCCGCCGGGTTGGCCAGTTTTTCTTTGATCACTGATATGATGGAGTGGTGATAAAAGTGCCCAATGACATGATGGCACCAGCCCTCGGGGCTTTTCATCTGTCAGTGGAATGGAACATCTATCACAATTAGACTCTGCTGCCAGCCTGTGTCCTCATCTTCCCACTCCTCTCCCCTGTCATCGAAATTGGCAAGGCCAAGGGTTTTATTAATGGCAGACCAGCGTGTGTGCCTGATGTCCTCTGGTGTGAAAACGGAAGAAGAAACAATGTCCAGTAGCCCTTTGAAGCTCTTCTGAGACTTCTGTGCACCGTGATTCCAGTACCAATCCCCCAGGAGAAAAGAACTCCCATTTGGATATGGGCCAAAGGGAGTTCCAGTGTTGCCTGCACCAGTGTTAGTGGGTACATTACTGGCATCCAAGGCAGACTCGCAGAGGTCCTGTATCGACAGGAACTCCGACTCCGGGTCATGCAGCAGGGGTTCTGCAGAGAAGTACAACCGTGAAAGCCCAAAGGTGTTCCTTGGGGTTTTGAAACGAGTAAGAAGACAAGTCGGAGGTGTAGGGGTAGTCAAAACGACAGGATCTAGAGCTTGAGGTCAGCAAAAAGGACTGAAGCAGAGTAGAGCTAACCTGGTGGCAGTGGTGGGAGTGGTTGGAGAGTCTCGGGTAGGAAGTCCTGGTAACAACATGGAAGTTGTCGGTTCTGGCACCTGGCCCTTCGTTCTGCCAATGGCAGACCCTCGGTGCCATCAGAGGTACCATCCACATGTACAGAGCCAGTAGTCTGTCAAAATATGATGAGTGATCTGTCCTGGCTGCTGGCCCATTTCTACATACCGTTTCGCCTGGGGTCAAAACCATCTGAGCATGGGTGGGCGAAACTGGGGGTGAGTGTTCCATTTTGGCCCCAATGAAGGCAGCGGTGTTGCTTCCTAGCGTGGTGGTGGTGGTCAGGATGGCTGTCATTAATGAGAATTGGTTGGGGTCCAGGGTGCTGCCGCCCACCACCTGTGGTTCATCCAGGGGGTGCCTCCTTGACCTCTTCCTCGCCTCCCACAGTGCCTTTGCCTTCACCAGTGCCCCTTGTATTCGCCTCTTGGTAGTCCTGCAGGAATGTCTATGGAAGTTCAGAGGGCCTGGGCCTGCAAAGGACCGACCACACCCGCTGCAAGCATGAGAGGGGGGACCTTCGCTGAAAGATGCCAAATCCATCTGCAATGAGGAACAATGAGTCTGTTACTATGGGGAGATATACAAATTTCCGTGGCTGGGAGTGGGGCAGTGCCACTGACGGTGCAACTCAATCAAGACAGGGGCAAGTATGCAACAAAACACACTTTAACAAGGAAACAAGCCAGCTCCTGTCTCTAACGGAAACTGCTTGGCCTTCAAACACACCAGGTTACATCCTAAACCCCTCGCTGTCACCCTCCAAACCACTGCCATCATCCACCCCGGCATCAATATCAATAAAACAGCGAACGGATGTGGGAATCTGAATTAAATGAGCCCAGTGTTCTACGACTGAACAAGTCCCTCTCGTACCTGACTCATGTTGTATAGTTGGGGCTTCTTGTCTGCATAGAACCACAGATCATCAGCTTATCATTCAGGGGAAGTAAGACACAAGGCTGTAGTAGGTGCGGTATGTCCCCAGGCCAGTCGTCCAAAGCCTCCCCATCACTGGTCCCCCATTCATCCTCTGCTGCTACAGCTATGTGCCACTTGCACCAATTTCCTGGGCACAAGTAAAGGGCAGGCACTGCGTAGCTCATAAGGCAGGGTAAGCAAGGAGGCTTTCACCCTGAGGGCCATCCGACGTGCTAAGAAACACATCATCGCCACTACATCAAGCCAACACCTTTGCATACCCCATGGCACAAGGCAGACTACAGCATACTCGATGTTTTTCACCGCTCAACCAAGGGTTTTTGGAGGGTTCAACGACATTCGTGAACGTGGCAGTCATTTTGATAAGATCCTATGGGCCATGGGAATGCTAAAAGAGGTAATGCCCATTGCCCCATCCTCATCCACCAATTTTTCTGCTACTGAGAAATCGCTTATGCAAAGAGGCTGAAATGGAGAATGCTCCTTGCCGCTGCGGAGGGCACCTGGTCCCATAGAAAAGTTAGTATAAAGCTACAGGACGTATGCAAAAGAAAAAGAAAAAAAAGCAGGGGTAAGACAAACCAAGCCCAAACCAATAGTTTCAGCAGAGTCCAAAGCTGGCCCTGCCTACTTCTACTAGAGTGGAGCAGAGAACGCATGGAGGAGGCATCAGAGAGGGCACTTACAGCTCATGGAAATGGAGGGGAGAATGACTTGTAGCAGCAGGGGGATTCTCAACTCAAAAGCAGGCGTGGGTGCTGAGCAGGTTAGGCCACTGAGAACAGTAGCAAACCTGATGACGCATAGCTTGAACTTGAAGGGGGGCTGAGGTGACTTCAAGGGCTTCTTGTCTGCATAGAATCACAAATCATCAGCTTATCATTCAGGGGAAGTATGACACAAGACTGCAGAGGCAGTAACATCTCATCCATGCATAGTTTCACTGACGCATCTGTATAGCTTCATGGACATGTCTGTCATTACAGACATCTATTCATAACTTCATATGGCTGACCATCTGTTCGATGGTCTTATGGTCTTTCAGGACACCACGACTTAATTGACATTCTATAGCACTGACTACACACAGAAGGGGGACTTATGTGGAGTGGACGTGGTGGTTGCAGGAAGAGTGGGAAGGCGTGTGAAAGCGGATGTGCATTTGATGATATTGTGTGAGATGTTCGAGTCTCGGGTATTCCTGTTCTGGAATACCCGAGACTCGAACATCTCGTGCAACTTGAATATATCATCTGCCCGGACCCCCCAGGCAAGCCTAGCCCTTGCATGAGAAGATGCCCTCTGATTGTAGGGGAAGCATCCCGAAGGAGAGGGGGACTTCCTTGTACTATGGCTGCATGTTCACCTACCTCTCCTCTTGAGCCCACCAGCGACACCCTCAGCGACACCCTCCAAGTCAGCAGCCCATCACTTGATAGCATAATTGCAGTAAGTGAGGGTGATATTGATAATAGAGTGTATTTGCCACGGCAACCATTTTTACTAAGCCTGTCAGCCAATGGGTTTGCTGAAGTGCTCTAATCAGCTTACCACAATCATGGAAATTTTTCCTTATATATCAGAAAAAAAGAGTTGCAAATATGATCTAATGACATTTCAAATAAGATAGAAAATGAGGAAACGTTATTATGTTACCTAATACAATGCATGATAGGTGAAGGAGTCAAGGACAGGATAGAGAAAAGGACTAGAAAAGGGGGGGTAATACCATCATACAGCTGTTGCCAGCACTGCCACATTGATATGTACAAGATTGCATGTCATGAGTGGAATAAAAGGGAAGATGCCAGGGGTATGAAGGTGGGGGGAAGACAGGGGGATGCACAGCATAATAGGCCATAAAATAGAGGCTTAGCAGTCCCAAACATAGCAGGGGTCACTTAGCCATGTCGGCATCTTCGTGATTTTCTGACCCCATGACCAGACTGGCACCACGGAGGTGCTCCGAATCAGAGCGGATAACGGCTATGTCTAGCTGTTGTGCCTCAGGAAACTGATCTGGTTGTGCATGAGCATCCATCAGTCTTGCATGCCAGGCATAGGCTTCCTTACCGGCACTGTCCAGATTCTCCACTGCCATCCCTGCTTTGGCTTCAGCAGCACTTGATGGCGCATGGTATTCACCTGGCCACTGACAAGCTGATGCAGGAGCTCTCATAGGAGGATCCCTTCTGAAGGGAGATGGTGAAACACATTCGTTCCCAGATTCAGACATGAATCGGTCTGTCATGGCCTAAGAGAGCCATTCAGCATCTCAGGCCTGAGGGCAAACATAAGACACACCCTAAGTCTTAGATGCAGTGTGCCTGCACCATAGTCGGATACTTGAGGCTGCAGAGACTGTTGATACAGATGGCATCATTAGAACAACAACAAACAAACCAGGGTGACTTGCCATAGAAGTGACAACAGACCCAGAACCAGCAACTTCCTCATCTGCCATGTCATCATACCTACCATGGTGAGGATCCATGTCTCAAGCAATATCTCGATTATCCACTACATCTGAGTTGTCCACAGGAAATGCCTGCTTTCCATTATCAGGTGAATTCGGGGCAGTCGCTACCTTGGGTAGAAGTCTTCTGATGGTCGCAGTAATCCTGGTGTAGATAGATTTGCAAGAGAGGGACATGACCGTCAGTGTTTCTCATGGTTACTACTGGTAGTACAGGGCTGAGACTCAAACTTCTGAAAATTATGCAATGGAGCTACTACAAATATAATTAATAAGCAATGCTGTACCTGGATTGAGATGGTGCCCTGTTTCATAGTTAGTAAACAGCTGGCATGCACTACTACCTGAGAGTCTACAACTTGACTCTTAAGTTAATCCATTATACCATAGCTGGTAGGCTAGTTTCGAGCACAAACAAGGGTATGCATTCTCGAAGCATAGTGCTGCATAACTGTGTATGGGGTGTGGAATAGATAGGAGCAGTTCCTACGCCTGCTCAGCTCTCTGCACAGGGGCGTACTTAGCATACTTTGTAAATGCCTCCTGAGCACTCTTGCCATAGTCAGCTAAGCCTGAGCCCCCTTGCTTTGACAGCCTCCTGCAATGTGGGGCAATTCGTCTCTGAGGATTGGTACATGGTTGCCTGATTGAAGAACACCAGGCTTCCCCGGCCATGCTCATCTCCCTCTTCAAGGGGCCTGGAGTTTTCCGGAGTTGGGTGCTGCCGGCCATCAGTGGCCACAAACTGGATGTCTAGAGCATGGTCAGAAGGGGGGCCACAGTGTGTA
>QLOK01001319.1:0-20477 GCA_003313805.1 Tricholoma flavovirens
TTCCATCTGACCCCAACCAGTTAATTTTGGTTTCATCTGACCATATTATCCTTTTCCAATCCTCCAGTGTCCACTCAGCATGCCTCTCAGCAAACTCCAGTCGTGCACAGCAGTGGTGAGGCTTGAGTAGGGGGCATTTTCACTTGACTACATGTTTCATGCCTCTTTTCTTGAGGTGGCGACGAAGTGTTTGGGAAGAGAAGGGGGTATTGGTGATATCCTGGAGTGTATGTGCTGCTTCAGTGGCATTCTCCACCTTTCCCATATGAATAATCCGCCTGGCATAGTCAACATCGGCAGTAGTAAGCTTAGTAGGTTGGCCACCAGATGACTTTGGTTGGTCAGAATGGTGCTCAGAGCGAATGCGACTAATAGTAGCAGTGCTGAGACCAGTTTGATGAGCAATTGGGTGTACTGAAAGGCCAGCATCAAGAAGTTCAAGAACATGAAGTGTTTGAGCAGAAGAGAGCTTGCGCATGATTGGTGGGGGGTTGGAATGAGATGCCAACTGGTGGAAAGCTCTTATTTATACCTAGTCACATGATATTGTTTGTAACTTTTATAATAATCAACAAAATCATGTGATTTGCCCATATTTCTGACTAAAAAATCAGTGCAACAAAACTGTTACAATGAGTGACTGAATTAAATGGTTTATTTAACTTATGAAATGATGTCACATGACCCTGAGACCTTTCAGGCAACCTCTTGTGATATTGAGGTATACTCCATAATATTTTTAAGAATTCTGAAATTTTATTTCCTATTTTACAGACTGATCTATACAAATATGCAAAACATTGTAACAGTTTTGTAAGCTACTGTACAGCAGGGGGTGGGCAAGGCGACTCTGAGAATGAGACAGACTGGTCTGAGGAATCCATTTCGGATAATATGAATAGCGCATGCAAAGAGTTGGATACAGATGACAAGGGAATGTATGACTATGAGAATTAGTACATTCAACGATGCTATGATACAGAGCCTATGACTTGGACATTTCGTCGATATGTGACCAAACAATGTTCGTTTTCCCAACCGCCACACCGACCAACGATGCATCACATTACCACTACCACTATCAACAATGCTGCCTCCCTCTAGAACCAACAACAGAAATGGTTATCGTTGTTTGGGCCCCTGGTAAATTCTTTTTATGTTCTTTGCTTTTTATTTGATTCAATTAACTTATATTTTTCATTTCTTATAGGTTTTGATTTATAACAACGAAGTGACACCCGGACGACAATGGCGGCCACTCACAGGACCATGGAAGCACCCCCAACAACCGCCGCAAGCAATTTTTCACAGGGTGGGAGTGCATGCAGCTACAAAATAGCAAGAGAGCAGCAACGCTGCCACCAGACCAAACAGAACGGAACGACGAGACGAGGGGGAGACAAGAAGGCAAAGCAAATAAATAAAGGCCCAAGAGACCTCCATTGATGCCCCTTGGAACATTGGTAAGTTTTTTTTCCTTCTCATTTCATTATTTTGTTACTAACAAACTTTTTTAGGTACTAACTAGAGCTGCTGACGACGATGAGAGGACAACAAAGCCGACCCAGCACCTGCCACACACCGCTGCAAGCCTGCTCACAGGGTGGGTTGTGGGTGCCCAATGATGAGCCAGGGGTAGAGGGACGGCGATGACAGGACAGCCAGGAAAGACAATGGCAACAGGGACGGGGACTGAGATGAAATAGGGACACGGGGACGACAAGGACCAGACGAGGAGGAGGAGCAGACAACGACAGCAGGGTGCAGATGATGGTGGCCAGGGGATGAGGAAGGGCGGGGGCGAAGGATGACAAATGACGGGACAACAATGGCACGGACGAGGACAGTGGGAAGCGCCAGTGGAGAAAGAGAGCAGCGACAACCCAGGGAAGGCCCAATGCCCAGGATGACCCAAGCACCCCACCCCACCACTCATGGGGTGGATCACAGGTGGTCGATGATGAACAGGAACGATGAGGAGGACGACAGCCCCAGCATCCATGACTGCCACTGTGAGCAACTGCTCGCAGGGTGGAAAGCAGGTGCTAATGGATGACCTGAAAGACAGGGGACAAGCAAGCAATGAGCAAGTGCCGAAAAATGGCAGGGTGACCACAAGGACAGCGGCAGCAACACGGTGCAACATGATGGTACCGCGGGCCCACGCCCTCCCTCACATCCTTTGCGAGAGGAGGGGGTACTTTAGTTTTATTTCTTTTTACACTTTAATTTTTTTTTACTGCACAGTTTGTAAATAGATCTTTAATGTAGTTTTCTATAATGTTTTACTTTTTCAAAAGATGATATTGAGCATTCTAAGTACTACATCCCTCTCAGAAAGATTTGTAAGCATTACCTTTTTGGGATGGGCTGTGACCCATGATGGCCAAATAATTCAAGTTGAAAGTTACCCCTGCCTGACAACCACCTCCTCCCAAAACCCCAAAACTGGAGAAGCCTAGCGTCTAAACTGTAAAGTACATGTTTTACGCGTTTTTCATGCTGAAACACAGTTTGCTTAACTTTTTCCTCTTACCACAGGTAGAAAAAAAAGTAGACGCGAAGCCTAGGTAAAAAAGTAAGCCCCCAACTTACAGCGTGCTTAGCAACACCCTTGCCTGCCCAACACTCCCCTGCAACAGCTGTACACAGAGGTTTACCCACAGCCACCATGGCAGCTTGTGCAGGGGTTTCAAGCAGAGCTCACCTGCAAAGCATTGCTGATGAAGGCAAAACCCAATAACTCACCCCTTGCAACACACAGCCACTGCCAAAAACACTGTAGCCTTGCAAGGCTTGCATCATGCCACTGGTAAGCTGCTAGCTACCACCAAAATGCATTTTCCAATTTTCTTTTTAGACACACTCCGGGAAGCCCTCTTCCCCATATGATGACCCCCCCCCCGCCCCACTGCTACCCCCCAACCATGCCCCATCCAAACAGAGCTCAACATCTCACCACTCCTTGCCGACTCCATCGCCCATGAGGATGCCTGCCAGGAGAGGGATGGGGATGACTGTGAGGGCGCTGCAATATCCTCTAGGCCACCATCCCCTTCAACTGAAGTACCCCCTTCAACCACTGCAGAGACAGCCCGAAAGAAGAAGCAGCACACCAGCCCAAGCTCGGCAGGCAGGGTTGAGAAAGCAAGGTCAAAGGTAGCTGCAGCTGAAAGGAAGAGGAGGTTGCAGGTTGCAAGGGCAAGGGCAGCAGGCTTGGAATGCAACTACCGCCTGAGACCTGCAACGCGGGTTCGCCTTGGGACGCCTGAATCAACAACAGTTGGAATTGACACCCAGGACCTTCCAGCTTCAAACAGCAGCACGTACATTGGTAAAAGGCAGATGAGGTATAGGGGAAGGCCTTGGATGCTGGAGGAGCTGAAGATCACTGGGCTGAAGGTTCATCCCTGGGATGGAAGGTGAGCCCCCCAGCTACCCACCCCTCTGCACCCATTTTTTAACATTGGAGAAGGGAGCCCTGCATATTGCTTGACAAGGTGGGGAGGATAGGCACCCTCCTTGCTGGTTGCCCAGGTTTGCCAGATTGGGATGGGGTCTCCTCCTGCTCCTCAGAAGCACTGCAGCGGATGCGACTCCAGGGCATCAAGTCAGGTGCATTCAGCTCGGACAACCTTGACCACTGCTGCGGCAACTTTCTGGCTGTCACATCAGGTGTTTCCTTTGGTGGTGGGCAAACAGTATGCTTAAGATTTTCTTTCGAACCTGTGCTCATTTGCAACATAGAGACCATGGAATCTAGTTCACAACAAGAAGCACCGTCAACTCATTGACAAAGTTCTCAACCACCCCGACGTCATCTGCATAGCAGGTTTTCAAAACAGTAAGAATACAGTCAAAACCATAACCCCCTCTGACCTACTGCCGCCTAGGTGTACTGGCATACTATGCACCCAAAATCTTTGTCTTCCTCCACAATATGCTCTGGATTCTCTTTTGCCACCACCCTGGCCTTCAACACAATTTCAAGAACAGCATGTTCCCTGCTGTTACCCTGGCTGTGGGCCCAGATACCACCTGCCTGGAGCATGAGGACTTTGGGAACGCTGTGGGTTTATGCTGCGTAATTACCTCTGGTGGGCGGTATGATCCTGTCAAAGGTGGGCACCTTGTTGTCTTTTGCCTTGGGCTAATCATTGAATTCTCACCCAGTTCAACAATTGGCCTTCCCTCAGCAACCATGTCACACAGCAACACACCCATTGCTGAGGGTGAGGTGTGCACGTCGATTACACAGTACTGTGCAGGGGGTTTGCTATGCTGGGTGGCCTATGGTTTCCGGTCAGCAAAGTCACTTGCCTCAACAAAGGCTGGCCAGGATTTGAAGAAGAAAATTGACAGGCCTCCAGGTTCATGGTGGAGGTGGGCTCTTAGTTTGTTTTCAAAGGCGAGCGAGTTGCAGAAGGATCAGGTGGAAGCATTTTCTTGGTGACACCGTAGGTCCCTTCCTACCTAATTTGACATCAACTGCCTTCCACAGAGAACCATAGGTATTATTGTTGGTCGCCTACAAACAACAAACTTGTATTGGCCACATACCCCGTCACCCCCTCGCTCTCTGCCACCCATTCCAAGCATGTTTGCACAAAAAACGAGGAACCTCATGACTTTTTTATCTAATTACACATAATCCCTGCCTTGAAGCACATTTTTATCCCTGGTAGTGAGATGTTCGAGAACTTTTCCATTCTAGATACGGTTAAAGAATACCTGTAGACATCTAGATTTCCAACAAAGCTAATTACAAGAGTCTCAGATTCACAACATGATAAAGGAAATTTCACACCTGACCTGGCCCTTAGCACTCTCAGGCTGTGTACCAAGTCAACTTGCAACATAATGTTCCAATTTTACATCAAATTCCTGACAAGGGTCCTGGTATACTCTATAGCATCTTCTGTAATTCCCATTTGCAAAACAATATGGTAAGCAGTTGATGACTCTGCTGACACAGATGCTGCAAATTCAACATGTTTTCCAAATTCGGAAATCACAGCCACTGTAATCTCATCACTTGGATGAACTTGAACTTGAGCTCTTCACCAAAGCCAGTGATGACCTCATAACGGGCCCAGCGCCTATGAGCTACCTATTCATTCAAGCCCTGGATCCTCATTTCTGCATTCTCCACCACCATCTCCACCGAAAGTCATTAGAGGCCCACCATCAACTTCATCCAACAGTGTGACACGGGATTGGAAGAAACCTAGCAGACTGTCTGCTCCCATTGTAATCCAGACAGAAGCTAATTCTGCAGAGGATCCTGTGCCTTTCTCTTTATTTCCTCGCCCTGCACTATTTTGTGTTTCTGGTTCACCCAACCCCAATGCAACTGGCCTTCCGATGCCCTGTCCCTTAGCATTTGACGATGTGATATCTATGCTGAAGCCACTTCTGTAAGGGACAGCCGAAGTTCATGAGCTGTCGATCGATGGCGTCATGTTAGACATTGTCAAGGAGTTACGAACGAAGTCCAGAGCATCTAAATTACCAGGATGGGAGCATCTCAGGTATGATAAATTTTGATTCTTGACTCCAGGTTGTTGAAAGCCTAATTATGCGCCAGGATTGATTTCTCAGGAGACCGGCTGATTGTCTGATATCCAACATTTGGACATGAAATCATGTCTACTCTCTTTGTTAATCTGGATGCGAAAGATTCCAATGGCTCCCCTCTGTTTTCCCTTAGCAGTAGCAGCCTTCGTTTGGGTGGTTCTGCTGATGTTGATTTGATGGACGGGATCAAGAGCCCTGATTTCAGCCTGTATGAGATTCACCCACAGAAGAAGCCCCTGACGAAAGCGTGGCCGACAGTTGTATGGGAGGTTGCATATAGCCAGAATGAGAGAAAGCTTGCTAACGATCTTGGGAGACACATTGCTTGTTCACTCGGGAGGGTGTGACTAGCAATTGGTGTGAATATTGAGCATAACCAGGACAACCACGTAGCCTGAAAACAGTAACATGCATTTTCTGGGAGGTGGACTCTGTTGAAGAATTCGCGATGTTGGAGGCCTCAAGGTCACCATTGAACCGTCTAATGAGGTGTGACCATTTCGCAAAGAACAGCAATGATTCTGTTCTGCCTGCTCCAACCAGATTCTCATGCATATCAGAGGTCCAAGGAAGATACATGAAATTTTTTGTTTCCCAACGGAAGTTGTACAAGGCGAGTTGTGACTGTTTGAATACCGTCGCTTTTGTGCTAATATCTAGGTTTCAGCATAGATTGTTCCGGAAGACCCTGCTGGTCCCACATCCTTGTTCATCCTACACAAACACCTCTATCGCACTTCGAAAGCTGAGGATGAGGACAAACCTGCAATTACAATACCATTTTCAATGCTTCGAGAAGTTGTCAATGCCCATGAGGAGCAACAGAGTTTTATTGATATCAGTCATAATATTAATATTATGAAGCGCTCTCGGGGTGGGGACTCCGACGATGACAGTAATGTGGAGGATCTCCTTGAAGATATCCTATGCTTGAAAAAGCGTCGGCTTGCAGGCAACTCATAGTAGATATTCATGCAACTTGCTTTGTTTGTACTTACTATAAACTATGCTCACTTTCCACAATTCTTGCCTGTTGCTTGCAAGACTATCTCTTTTGCTGCCAGTGTTAGAAATGAAATAATCCCTGATCTCTTGTCACAATTATTGGACTCAAATGTCTAACACCTGCAATTCTTGCCTATGGCTTGCCAAGCTATTTCTATTTTCTGCCGGTCTTGGACATCAAATGTAATTGTTGACCAGTCATTACAACTATTGGATCTAACGATCTGCTTCAGAATCCTTGCAGCACACAGATCAACCCATATATTTCAGTATATTTCAATACAAATTCCTGCCAGCCTGCTTACTGCTTACAAACTCCGCCTAGTCATACCAGCAAACCCCCGATTTCCTGATGATTCTGATGTCGTTTGAAGGTCCCGAAAAGACGAGAGGATCGCGCTTATCAGTTCTTTCACAAAGTCAATATCTTTGTTAGGAGGGGGCTTGAGGTGGACCCACAATATGTTAGTGAGTTCACATTCATTTTCTATCATCTTGTACTTCATCTGACCCTATTCTAATGTCGTTCAAAGGTCCCTAAGAGACGAGAGGGTCGCACCCATCAATTCTTTTGCAAAATCAACATCTTTGTCAGGAGGGTGTTTGAGGTCGACATCCAATATGTCAGTGAGTTCACATTAATTTTCCATCATCTTAGACTTAATTTGACTCTATTATGACGTTGTTTGAAGGTCCTGAAGATCTATGATGGTCACCCATCTGTTCTGTCGCAATTTCAACATCTTATCAGTAGGGGATGTGAGGTGGACATACAATATGCATGTTCATATTTATTTTCTGTGATCTTAGTATACTTGATCTGGTACTACTATAATGTCGTTTGAAGGTCTTGAAGAGTTGAGGGGGTTGTGCTCTACTTTAGTCAAACTTTAGCATAGAAAAATTAATGATATTGAATACTAGTAGAATACCCATGGGGTTACTTACCTGCACATAAGATACCTGCAAGTTGGAAAGACCCAAAAACCTAGGATGCAAACAATAGTAATGAAGTAAGTAAACAGTTGTAATGAAGTAAGTAAACAATTTGTAATGAGGTTAGTAACAAGTCAATAACAGTTTGTAATGAAGTAAGTAAATCATTGTAATGAGGTTAGCAACAAGCCAATAACAGTTTGTAATGAAGTAAGTAAATCATTGTAATGAGGTTAGCAACAAGTCAATAACAGTTTGTAATGAAGTAAGTAAATCATTGTTATGAGGTTAGTAACAATTTAACAACAGTTTGTGATGAAGTAAGTGAATAATTGTAATGAGTTTAGTAACAAGTCAACTACAGTTTGTCATGAAGTAAGTAAACAATTTGTAATGAGGTTAGTAGCAGGTAAGTTTGTAATGGAGTAAGTAAACAAATGGTATTGAGGCTAGTAACTGGTCAATTACCATTCACAATGAATTCAGTAACACTTTTGTAATGGAGTCAGTTTTTTAGTTGTAGGGACTTTGTGCATGAAAAAAGCCTGACACGATATAGTGGACACCTAGTTTCACACCTCGCAGTTTCCAGCCACAATACAACCAAACAGAACCCTTTTCCTTCTACAAGAGAAGTAATGACTTCCTCTTTACTACTCGTTATTTTGTAAGTCTTATGTTAGTTAATGTATTGACAGTGGGTAACAAATGTCATATTTACAGGCTGATGGTATCAACAAGCTTCCAATACTGCACTACAAAGTTGTTTACTGACTTCAATACAAACAATGACTAATGTGACTGTCTCAATACAAACTTATTACTAACTGCCTCAATACAAACTACAAACAGGTTACTGACTTCAATGCAAACAATTACTAACAGATTACTGACTTCAATCACAAACTTGTTCAATACAAACCATTACTCATGAACCCAGGGGCCCCCCTTTATGCTATACTTATAGTCTAATATAATAATATTAGTAGCTGCATCAACAAGCTGCTACTCCACTACACTAACTTTGTAAGTCCTTTGTTAGTCAATGCATTTACAGTTTCAATTAATGTTATATTTGCAGCCTAATTCTGTCTGTGTATTAACAAGTTATTACTACTTACACTCATGGATTTTTTCAAGTCCCATAGTAACTGATGAAGAACTTATCAAGTTCATAAGTAGTAATGGTTTGTATTGAAGTTAGTAACATATTTGTAACAGTCATAATGAAGTTGGTTAAGAAATTTGTAACAGTCATAATGAAGTTGGTTAAGAAATTTGTAATGATGTTAGTGACATCTTTAGGGCAGGCCTTTGTGCATGGAATTTTTCTGATGCACCACAGGTTACTCCAGGGCAACAGGGTTGCCCTGAGGGTTGAAAAAAAAAAACCCAACCTTGCTCTGGGTCTGTCCAGGGTAGGATATGGCCCTGGATGCCCTGGATTACCCCAGGGCATCCAGAGACATCCCAGGGTAATTCAGAGCAGCCTGTCTACAAAAGCAATTTTCCTGATGGATAGACTCTCCCTTGGCAACCTAAGTTGGGTAGAGATGACCAGTCAAATAGATCATCCTGCATGATCTATATTAGAGCAGTTAGGGCAGCAGTAAAGCCCTCTGATGAGCCCCTTCGCAAGGGTGAAACTGCCTAAGTCCCAGCTCTAAGGGTTCAAACCCAATAGACCACATAACCTCCACCATATCAGAAAAGCAGACTCACTGACTTGCCCAGCTTGTCAACAGGCTGAGGAGACTGTACAACACTTCTTATTGCACTGCCCAGCACACAATGCAGCCAGACAAACCTTATGCAACAACACAGGAGGGAGAAGCATCAACATTACAAAACTGCTCACCATGCTGAAAACCATATGCACATTTTTCTTATACATCACAGAAACAGGGAGATGGCAGAGCACATTTGGGGAGTTATCAACATTAGAGGAGGAATAGAAGAGAAGAACGAGAAGAGCATTGATGAACAATGAACAACACATTATGTTATACACGGCCACAGCACCAATTATTACATTATGAAATGGTGCCCAAGTCCCACCAAGTGACTCCTCCTGATGATGAGGAATTTGAATGATACAATTACCATTGGACTACTGCACAGTACATATTTAGTATCTTACATATGGTTCACCACAAAGGAGAATAAATGGGGCAACAAATAATAATAATAATAATTGGATAATGCTGCACATTGTGGTGAGATCCTAGGTCATCTGAGTGGACAAAACAAACAAACAAAACCTTAGGATAATGTGTGCAGGTTTGGTAAAGAGTCCTGAGGCAATTCTCCATCAAATCCAAATATTCTCCTATCTTTGACAAACTTCCTAAAATCCTTCCTAATTTCACAATAGAACTCTAAGCTTTCCTAAGCTTTTTCCTAAAGTCTCTCTCTTCTAAGAACAAGATATCCTCATCCCTTAGTAGAAATGTGCAGTGTTGCAAACAACAAACTTCCTATATTTGAGAACCTTGGTGATGCCACCCTAAGGAACTCCTATATGCAATGGTGCCAAAATATTCTCCTAATTGCAATAGAGTCCGAATAGCCTCTTAAAGATAGTATAAGCCTATCTCCTGAGGGAATTTTGCAAACTTGCAATCAAGTCAAATTCCCAAGCTCTAGGAAAATTCCTAATGCCTTAGAAAGTTGATGAAATGCAATATAGACAGAGCAGACAGAAAGTTCAGCAGTAGCTGGCATTGATGCAGGCTGCTTCCTTAAAAACCCATTTCCTCCATGAGTGTGAGGGTTTTTCCTCTTTCTTCTTCGTCTAAGTCTCCTGGAATAGCTTTGATATTTGCATATGCTTCAGCTCCCTTTCTCTTCAGAAAGAAGTGGTTCATCTGCTCTGGTCATTGGTATTTGTGGTTGCTTGATTGTTGATTCAGTGGTGGGAAATTCCCACACTTGTGATCAGTGGCTCTATGTCTGGGGCTATGACATATGTACAAAGCAGAGTCCCTTCTGCATGTGCTCGGTTTGCTCTTGTCGGGATAGTCTGTTTATCTCCAACATTGGTTTCATAACTTTGGGAGGAGGAGTAGTCTTCTTCTCATGAGTTTCTCATGCTTTTCCTGCAATGGCTTTCGCTCTTCTCCAATTCCCATCATATTTTGATGTGGCCTTGATCATTCCGTCCAGGGTGGTCAGGACATTTTCCATGGTGAATATTTTGTCAAGAAGGGCCAGTTTCAGGCCATCCATGAAGTGTTTGATGAGGGTGGTATCTTCGGTAAGTCCTGATCTTCCTTTCAAGATGAGGAATTGACCAATGTAATCTTCTAGGTCATCATCCTGTTTCAGGGTCTGCATTTCTGTTCGGGCTGATCCTGCACATCTATAGGGGAGAAAGCTTCCTTTACTTCTACTGAAAACCTTTCCCAAGTTCCTAAATTGGTTCTGTTCCCTCCCTCTAATGCCCATGCCAACACTGTTCCCCCATTCATCAAAGAAAGGGCAAAAATGATCTGCTTCTCATTGGTGTCATAGATGGCCTCATTCACTTGGAGAAAAAGCAACACTTCCTGGAGAAACTTTGTTGTTTTAGTTCGGTCTCCAGTAAAATCAGATGGAGCCCTGATCTTGATTTCTCTGTTTGCCATATCGGTGTATAGATCATTGTCATCAAAAAAGGTAAGTGCTGGCAGTTCTGGAGTTTCTTGCTTGATCTTCAGTGATTCTTCTTCTTCTTTGGCTGAAAAGTCTTCTTCTTTCAAAAATCTTCCTGGTTGTCCTGGTTCCGACTTGGTGAACCACTTTCCCTGTGTTTCTGAAAACCTAGTCTGTCTTCCTTGGTAATTGTACCAGAGCCCATCTTCAGTGGTGGTTTCTCTTGGTGGTCGATCAGCAGAATGCTGTCTTCAAGATGTGTTGCCTACTCTTGGGGTAAGAGGGCATTGATGTTCAGCTTGACCTTTTTTAAGACAATTGCCTCAATGCAAGTACAAGCACTTCTGTTGATATAGTCGATCAATGGTCAGTAGTTCTATCGTTACTGGAGGCCTTCTCATTAATGTATTCTGTCTTACCAACTCAGAGGCTTCCTGAGTGGTCAAGGGCGGTCATGCTCATAGAGTTGAGAACATTGATTGCTCAGGTCAAGCTGAGGAGCAAGACCTCTAACTAATACAGTTTATGTATATACAAGAATAATAGTCCTTATCTACCAATGGGCAAATTAGATGGAAATCAGAAAGAGGAAACAATAAAGGATAAATATCAAGGGAGAAATAAAGGAATGAGCAGTGGAATGAAGATGGATGTCAGAGGGAGCAATAGGGTGATAGTCCATTGGAATAGTAAGCATGAATGAATAATAGGAAAAGAAAGGAAATGAATATCCCAGTCTGTCTGCCGCTTGCAAGATTCATAACAGTTAATGGGGGTAAGAAAGACTGTTGTATTTCTCAAATAGACCTGCTACAAAATTTGAAATTGAGAAAAGAATTGGAAAGTCTCAGAAAGAAATATGGTCATGTTAGTACACTATTTAGGAAGTAAATGAAATAATCTGAGAACAACTGGAAGAATGCCAGGTTTGGCAACCTACACTAGACTTAAGGTGGACTGGAAAGACAGGATCAAGTTATCTTTGTTGCATGGAAGTGGGAACAAAGGTTAGGAAAAATAAGATGTACATAATATATCAGAAAAGATGGCCCATCAGCAAGAGGCTGCATCAAGCATAGTTACTGAATAAGTAGGCACCACATCAGTGGTGCAATATTGGAACTGATGTGCATGTGCGCAAAGGTGTGGAAAGTTGTCATCATCAGTGGTTGTTTTGGTGGTGTGTGTGGTAAGTGTCAAGGGAGGTCACATGACCATGTGACCATAGGCAAGCACAGGTAAGTATCAGAAAGGTTGGTGGCACCTATCTTTCATGTGTTGTTGAGAAATGGGTGAGTGTCATTGTTGTTGTATAGATATGGGCAAGTGCAGGCAACTGCAGGTGAGGGCACCAGTGATGTATAATGTCAGCATTTTATGGTGGGTGACTGCAGGTGAGTGTCAGCAAACATATGCAAGTTTCAGTGTTGGTAGATGTCATGAGTCTGTGTTGGGGCAGACTTACACTTCTCCCCACTTGAAAAGATTGTGTGGGTCTCAGACCTCTGTCCCATTTTCATCTTCCCACTGGTCAAGGGCATCTGTATCAGCCATTTCTGAGCTGGGGTGCCACTCATCATGTTCCTTCCCATATCCTTCATAATGGACAAGGTATTGTACACCCCTGCCATGTTGGCATGCATCCACAATTTTGTTGATGTACCACTCCTCTGTGCTGTCTTCAGTGACAATTGGCCTTGGTCAGGCAGGCTCCCAGTCTGGGAAGAGGAGTGGGTTGTTGGAGACATCATTTTAGGAGGTGTGCATGGAAGCTGGGGAAGGCATTGGGGTTGAGGGTGTATTCTGAGCATTCAGGGAAGGTGTGTGTGACCATGTAGGGGCCGTTGTGTCACAGCATAAATTTGGCAATTCCTTTGCATTTGTAATTGCAGCAGTGATTTTCAGTGGAGAGCATGATGAGGTCACCAACCTTGTAGACATCCTCTGGTGCCCAGTGTTCATTGGCATAGTATGCCTGGCAGATTTTGGCCATGAGTAGGTTGTCCTGTGCCTCTTGGACATCTAGGTGGATGTGTGTAATGATGTCATGTGCAGTGATCTGCTCAGTGGTCACATTCTCATTGAGGAGCACAATCACAATGGGGGGAATGATGTGTGGAGATTGGCCAGTTTTGAGTTGGAACCAGAGAAGCCAGTGGATGCATTCATGGTGTTCATGATGGCAAAGCATACATGGGGGAGTTTGGCTAGCCAGCCCTTCTGGTTGTTGTTGACATGGTACCAAATGGCTGGGTTGATGGTTTTGTTTGTCTGTTCACTGCTGCCATCAGTTTCCGGGTGATAGGATGTTGACATTTTTAGTTTGACACCAATGAGCTTGTGGAGTGCAGTCCAGAGGTCAGCAGTGAAGCATGCATCTCTGTCAGAGACAAGGGGTAACATGAGACCATTTTCACAGTACCATTCATCAAAGAGCACTACAGCAACCTGGGTGGTGGTGTATGAGGAGTGAATACCAGTGATGCATATGTCAGCACCAAGGAGGTCTGTCATGGTCAGGATGGTGTCCTTTCCATTCTCCTCTGGCAGTGGGCCAATGAAATCCAGGGCAATGATGTCAAAGCAGTCATCAGGTACTGGTAGTGGGTGCAAAGGACCAGTGGGTCTCGTGGTCCAGTTTTTGTTTTGCTGGCACTCAGTGCATGTTGGCTAGTAATAGCTTTTGTCAAAGCCAAAATGGCCCAAGGTGTTGTGTGCCAGATTGTAAAGTAGTTTGCAGACTTTGAGATGTTGTGGGATCACAAGTCAGTGGCCAACATAGAGGAGCTTATCAGTAAGGGTTGCCCCTTCAATGCTCCCCATGTCAATGTCCTTCATAAGTTGTTTGGTGAAGGAATCAGTCTCATAGCCAGTGATAATGGCATCAAGAAGTGACTGGTCTGTGGCAATGTTTAATATGCTGCCAGCTGGCATTTTGGGTGCATTGCATGTGTAAGCAATTGCACAAGTGGCAAGGAATGCATCTGGTATAGCATCAGGCATGCAGAATAGGGCATCTGCAGCAGTGTCTTCCTTGCTGTGGATGTATGTGATGTTGTAGTCAAAATCAGCCATGTACATTGACCATCTCATTTGTCATCTTGACATCTCCTTCTGTGATTGGAAATATGTGGTTGGTGAAGACTTCAAAATGGGTGCCGAGTAGGTGAGATTGCCATTCCTTAAATGCCTTGACTATGGAAAGTAATTCTTTCGCATGGACTGGGTAATTCTTCTCAGAGTCATTGAGTTGGTATGAGCCATAGGCAACCAGCCAGGCAGTTTCCCAGATTGCACCAAAACTCAGAAGAGCACCAGTGTGGCAGTCACTAGCATCGGTGGTGACATAGATGTTGGACACCTTGTCTTCATAATTAATTACAGTGAGACAGTCAGTGCCAAGGACCAGGTCTTTGATGTGCTCAAAGGCAGCCTGGTGTTCTGTGGTCCACACAGGAGATTCTCAGTCACAGTCCTTGGCAGTGACTGGTGTGAGCACACTCGTATATTCAGCAAGTGCTGGTATGAATGTGGCAATATACCTGGTTAATCCCAGGAATCCCCAGATGTTGGTGGCAGTTGTTGGTTGTGGCCAGGAGGCAATGCATTCAGTTTTATGGGGATCAGGTTTGATGCCTGATCCAGAGATGATGTGGCTGAGAAAACATAACTCAGTGGCAAAGAGGTTGGATTTTGCCTGGTTGCAATATATGCTGGATTTTCAGAGGGCCTCAAGAATGGCAGCACAATTTTGTTTGTGTTCCTCCATGGTTTGTGACCATATAATGATGTCATTGAGGTACACATGGCAAATCCTGCCAATGAGTTCCCAGAGTGCATCAGTCATTGGTGGAGGTTGGATTGGAGCTGGGTTTTAAGTTCAGCCTTGGTGAGGGCCTTGGTTGGTGCAGAGGTGGCAAGGATTGCATTCAGGTTCTCAAGCTCAATTTTCCAATCTATAAAGACTTGATTGCCTTGGGATGAAAAGAGGATGGTTTTGAGAATGTCATGTGACCATTTTTTTCAAGGACCAGTTGGGTGAGCTCAGACAGGTAGGCATCCAGAGAGAGAGCTCAATCCTGGTTTGATCAGCTTGGTACCATGCAATGAGTCATGGTTCAAACATGCCCTCAGCAACATAACTGACAATTTCAGTGTCAGTCTTCCCACCATGCTTCTTGTAGCGCTTGCATGCGAGGGTCCAAGATTGCATGATGAGTGGTGTGATTTTGCCAGTGGTGAGCATAGGGCATTCCCTCATCTTGGTGACCTTCACTTCAGTGAGGGGTTGTGTGGAGGGTGACATTTTGGTTTGGGTGGTAGGTGGTGTGACTCAGTGTTTATGATGGTGGATGGTGGTGGTAGGTGGGATGGAGGTAGAATGTTGATGAGACAGGGTTGGTAATGGTCAGAAACATCTGAAAGTAGCTTAAAATATCACAAAAATAATCAAAATAACCGCAATTTGATTGAACATCAGCAGGAACTGATTGCAAAGGTTCAGGGAGTGATCGCAAATGGGAGTGATCACAAATGATCATCGATGAGTAGGGGTATATGCAAACATGTGAAAATCGTTTCAGAGCTTGATATGAGGTGTGAACCTATCAACAGGTAAACCCATGGTAAAAGTGCCATGGGTTTGGCAGGTGCAGGTACAGGTGCTAAAATGATGTACCTGTGATATACCATACCCATTTGTGTGGGGTCATGGGTATTTGCAGGTATTTGTTCAGTGCCTGGGAGTTTGTTGCCAACACCTTTGATGTCAACAACTGCTCCATGCTCCCATGCTCCCATGCCCCTGGATGACAAGAATGCATGCACCCACCACCATCATTCCTGCCACAGCTTTCATGATGCTGAACAACAATAACAAACAAGCAGAAATGGAGCACAACTGACATTCAATGTCAATTGGGCCCTAAGTAAGTTTTTTCTCATTTCCTCATGTTTCTTTTTACTAACCAACTCTATTTTAAGTATTTTTGATTGTAATGACAGAATTCACCCCAAGACACCCCAAGCCCAACCCCTGTACACCACACCATGCCACCACTGTGAGCCCCTGCTTGCAGGGTGTGCATGGCCATGGGAACAACCAGACAACAAGCAACACTGAACAAAGACAGCCATGGTGAGGTATGCCAATGCCAGGAAATGATGAACATGGGCAATTGTCAGGGCAACACCAAATCCACACTAGGATCTTCATGCAGGCTCTATGAGAAGACGCGACGAATATAGAAAGGGGGATCAAAGTTTGATGTGATGTGGTAATTATAGAATGGTTGGTTGACGAAGGCATTTCCGCACACAAGGTGATGTATTAAAGATGAGCTCAGTGTTGTGAGGACAAGCACTGAGTGTGGCAATAAACAAAGTGTCCGTAATGTGTATGCGTCATCACGTGAAGACTAAACTAGAATGTAAGTACATCAGTCCGTTTCAACACTCCCACTCATTCGTGGTTTTAGTCCAAGCATAGAAATGAAATACTTGTGTTTTTCTCCAGTCAAACTTTTTGTTAGCCCGTCAGCAACCATTTTCTGAGTCGGTACATAGTCAAGGGAAACTTGTCCATTGGTAATTGCAAAACGAATGAAATGATAGTGAAGTTGGATGTGTTTTGTGCGTGGATGATCACCAGGATTCTTTGCAAGAGCTATTGCGCCTTGATTGTCTCCCATGATCTTGGTAGGTGTCATTTGTTTGTATCCAAGTTGTTCAAGCAGTTGTCGCAGCCAGATTGCCTCCTGTGCAGCCCATGTGCATACCATGTACTCAGCTTCGGTTGACGAGAGTGCAGGGGATAGTTGGAGTTTGCTACTCCATGAAATGGCAGCTCCACAGGACAGGAATACGAATCCACCAGTTGATCAACGGGTGTCCAGGTCTCCAGCCCAATCTGAATCTGTGTAGCCAAGGATCAGTGAGGACAGGTTAGGACCTTTGCTTCTGTCATAGACAAGTCCAAGGTCTTTTGTGCCCCCAAGGTAACGAAGTACATGCACAGCTTCGTTCCAGTGTTTCCTGCCTGGATTTGAGCTGTACTTGCTGAGTGCACCTACGGCAAAAGCGATGTCGGGATGAGTTCCAAGCATGGCGTACATGAGGGTGCCAATAAGGTTTTGGTATGGGAAGTCCTTCATGGCCTCAATGTCGGCTGTGGTCTGTGGACAGTCAACCTTTGTGAGTTTCGAGGTGGAGCTGAGAGGAGTGGGGTGCGATCGTCCATCATTGAATCCATAGCGTTCAAGGGATTGCTGGATGTATAGTGTTTGTGAGAGTCGCAATGTTCCAGCTTCGCGATTATAGTCGATCGCTAAGCCAAGGAGTCGAGAGATGGGGCCGAGGTCCTTGATTTTGAAGATTTTCCCAATTTCGCTCTTCTGCTTTTCCATGAAGGTAAGGCTGTTACTGAGGAGTCCCATGTCGTCAACATAGACTGCGAGGAAGCAGACATTATCTCCATCGCGAAGAATATAGATGCAGTAGTCTGCGGTGATGCGGTGAAAGTTGAGTTTTAAGAGTTCGGCATCGAGCAGTTGGTTCCATACATGGGATGCTTGCTTCAGACCATATATTGATCGCAGCAGTCGGACTAATTTTCCAGAGAGTCGTCTGATCCCCTTTGGTAGGCGCATGTAGATTTCCTCCTCAAGGGTCCCATTGAGAAACGCAGTGTCAACGTCAAGGTGGTGAAAGTGGAGATTAAGGAGTGTGGCGAGGGCACAGAGGATGCGAACTGAGGTGAGTTTTACCACAGGAGCGAAGGTCTCGTTGAAGTCTATTCCGGGGAGTTGGTCATACCCTTTCACAACAAGGCGGGCTTTGTAGCGCTCGATGGAATTGTCATTGTGTCGTTTGACTCAGAATGTGAGCTTTGAGTTGAGAGCTTTGCGGTCACTGGGTAACTTGTCAACAACCTCGAAGGTACCCATGTCTTCAAGCGATTTTACTTCAGTGTCAATGGCTTCCTTCCACATGGCAGTGTCAGGACTGTTCAAGGCCTCTTTGAGAGTGAGTGGATCAGTGTAGCCAGGGGAGGTAACTGAGGAAGCAGCAAGGGCGAAGGCGATCTCTACCATGGCCTCTTCATCAACGAGGGGTTCCTCCTCATTCATATGTGCATTAGGAACTGGTGGAGGGGAGTCCTGTCTGTATCATTCTGGCAAGCGTCGCGTGCATGGTCCATCAATCAGGGGAGGTTCGCCCAGTAGTTCCAGTTCTGTGCGACGGTGGCGAGGTGGAGGAACTGTGTTGGCATGTGGTTCAACCATTAGAGGGTCAGGACCAGGTAGGTGGTCATCATCTGCATTGGCAGCTGGACCGGTTGTGGTATGAGAAGGTCTGGAGGGTGGAGCAGTGGAGTCCGGATTTGGTTTGTTCCATGCATCTCCCATTTGTGTGACGCCTTTGATATCATCTCCTGGCAGCTCGCCATTCCAGAGAAGTTCGGAGAGGTTGACTTTTGGTTCTGGTGATGCAGGAGGATTGGGACGTTCGTCAAAGATGACATCTCGTGAGACGATTACTGATCGAGCCTTTGGGTCCCAGAGGCGGTAGGCCTTTGTGCCTGGTTCATAGCCAAGCATCACACACTTCTTCGACTTTAGGGCAAGTTTTGTGCGTTTAGCTTTGGGGATGTGGACATAGGCTGGACAGCCAAAAGGTCGGAATTGAGCGATGAGGGGTTTGGTACCAGACCAGGCTTCTTCAGGAGTTGAGTTAGGCAAACGGGTGACGGGTGACCGGTTCATAAGGTGTACTGCACAGGCAAATGCATAGACCCAGAAGTAGGCTGAGAGGTTTCCTTCATAGAGCATGCATCGGCCACGTTCAACGATAATGCGGTTGAGGACTTCGGCGACACCATTTTGTTCTGGAGTGTGGGGGGCTGTTTTCTGGTGTATGATACCACAGTTCTTCAGGAAGGCTTCGAATTCGAGAGAGATGTACTCCCCCCCACCATCGGAACGAAATACTTTGATCTTGAGACTAGTTTGTAGTTCGACGAGTGCTTTAAACTCTCTGAATTTGCTGTAGGCCTCAGATTTGGTGCGCATGAAATAAATCCAGACTTCGCAAGTGTTGTCGTCACAGAAAGTTATGAAATAATGGAATCCTTTGAAGCTGACAGGTAGTGGTCCACAGACATCGGAATGGACAAGGTCCAGTTTGTGACGGGCACGCTTTCCAGATGGTGGAAAAGGGAATCTATGTTGTTTGCCATGTACACATGCCTCGCAAAATTCTATACGACCTCCCACTGAATCAACATCCTCTACCATGCCCTTAGCGACTAGTCGTTTGACGTTGTCGTGGCCGAGATGACCTAGGCGACGGTGAAGTACATTAATATCAACGTGGCGAGAGGCATGGGCAGCATTTGCGTACTCCTTAGATGTCATGGGGCGAGCGATTAGTCTGTAGAGGCTCCCACTGGTTTTGTGGGCGGTGGCGATGCAGCGGCCTGAGGGCTTTGAGTGGATGAGGCAGTCATCGTCCTCGAAGACAAGGCGGTGTTTGCCTTGATCTGTAAAGCGGGCGACAGAGAGGAGTGTGGTGGCGAGTTCTGGTACATAGAGTACGTTAGGGATGATGGCAGGAACGATTCCTTTTGGCATGGTCATTAGGTAGCGGATGGATCCCTTGCCAATGGCTTGGATGACCGAAGAGTCCCCAAGGTGTACCTTGATTGGTTTGTTGACTACCTTTGAAGTATTGTCACCAGTGCTTGAAGGCTTCAAAGATGGCTAAAAGTTCCTTATCATGTGTGTCGTAGTTCAGTTCCGCAGTATTGAATGATCTTGAGTGAAAAGCGATAGGGTGAATTTCACCATCGGAAGTCTGTCAGGAAATGATCGCTGCCAGAGCATAGTCCGAAGCATCAGTTTCCAAAATCATTTCTGAATCAGGAACCCATTTAGTTAGAACAGGAGCCTGCGTAAACTGTTGCTTCAATGTTTCAAATGCTGTGTGGCATTTTTCATCAAAGTTCCAAGGGAAGTTTTTGCGGGTTAGGCGAGTGAGAGGAATAATGATGTCCAAGTAGCCATAAATGAAACAACGGTAGAAATTGCAGAATCCAAGGAAAGACTGAACATCTTTCACTTTTCGGGGTTCCGGCCAATCCAGAATGGTTTTGACTTTGTCTTCAGCCATTTTCAGTCCATCAGTAGAGAGGATAAAACCGAGGTATTCAATGCTATCTTTGTGAAATTCACATTTCGGGGGGGCCACATAAAGTCCATTTTTGTGAAGTCGTCGTAGGACTTCCTTAACATGGGCCTTATGTTGGGACATATCTTCTGAATAGATCA